>JAUKPP010158732.1:1288-14689 GCA_032273245.1 Phyllaplysia taylori
TGTGTGTGTGTGTGTGTGTGTGTGTGTGTGTGTGTGTGTGTGTGTGTGTGTGTGTATGTGTGTGTTTGGGTAAGACCAAGAAAACTCCGAAGAATATACGATTGAAAACAAAATAGGTTGAGCGAAAGAGTTTAAATAGAAGGGTAAAACGCTCGAGCAGGCTTGTGTCTGTATATATGTGTGTGTGTGTGTGTGTGTGTGTGTGTGTGTGTGTGTGTGTGTGTGTATGTGTGTGTTTGGGTACGTATGGAGACAGACAGAGAGAGAGAGAGAGAGAGAGAGAGAGAGAGAGAGAGAGAGGAGGGAGCTGGAGAAAAGGAAAAAGGCATCTTTGATTGGTAGGTGGAGGTGCAATGAAGGGACAAGTATGTCTACAGAGGGCCTGGCAGATATATAGAGAGACAGACTGAAATACAGGCAGATTTAAGTTCATTGGGGGGGGGGGGGCACTCTGACATATAGGCAGACATGCGGACATACATAATACAGGCAGACAGACAGACGACCAAATGAGACTGACAGAAAGAGAAAAACAGAGAAAGAGAGAGAAAGAGAAAAAGAGAAAAAAAAGAAAAAGAGAAAGAGATGGGGAGAGGGAGGGAGAGAGAACGAAAGAGAGAGAGAGAGAGAGAGAAAGAGAGAGAGGCAGAGAGAGAAAAAGAAAGAAAGAGAAAAAAAGAGAGAAAAGACAGGAAAAGAGAAAGAGAAGGAGAGAGTGAGAGAGAGAAAGAGAGAGAGAGATAGAGAGACAGAGAGAAAGAGAGAGAAAGAGAGAGAGAGAGCGACCTATGACAAATTCCAAACCTTCTTTACTCGTCTTATTCCCGCTTTTTTTTTTAATTATAAAATAATTTTTTACCCCCCTCCTTCCCAGCAAATGGCCAAATTAACCCTGTCCCGAAGGGCGTTGTCTCCTTTTGCCCCCTGTCTTGGCTTACCCCACAGATCAGATTATATTTTAGAAGGACGCCTTGAGCTTCAGGGCAATATTTAGTCGCAAGAAGCCTGTGACTGTCATACAAATCCTTTGGATTAACACGGATGAGTCATGATATTCTAGACTGATTAGGAGACGATGGCGCGTTTGATGTAGTTAATGCCTCGAGGTAGGGAGAATCCAAATAAATGATGTTATTAGTTTATTTCAATCTTCTTAAGGAATCGAAATCATACACTAAAGTTGTTTGGTTTGCTACCAGTTTGGTAACACTTAAAGGTCATTTAAGAGACGGGCTTCTTCGATCCTGCCTGTCAGCGCCAATCCGCGCTGAAATTTAAAAATAGCAACAGAAAAAAACCTCAGATCGTCTGCGCTCGGGGTCCAACTCGGGTCTTCCACGTTACAGGCGACGAGCCTGACCATTACACCACAGCGCCGGTAGAAAAAAAAGTGCTGCATCTCAACATGTCTTTTACCATGAATGGAAGAAATTGAGAAAACTACAATTTATTGTTTTCATTTAATAATCTTTGGGAAGGAAAAATCTATGTTGATATATGATTTGGATAACGACTAAAACGCCTTGTGATGTTTTTTTCTGAGCCAAATAACTCCCGCTTATTATTAGTTTTCAAAATTGGCCAAACTGAATTCATCAATTATTTGCATATGATATGTTTTGTGCTGCAGCTCTTCATGTACAGATCCAGTAGTGCAAATAGACTAACTCTTGTGCAGAAGTAGTGTTCCACAAAATCAATTGGATTACTCTATTGCGTCAAATATTTATCCAGATTTGTTTTAACCGAATCATCAAAAGGAGCTGCACATGAGTACACTATTTGTAAAACTTTTGTAGCACCAACAAATGCAAACAGATTGCAATGAAAATTGGCCAAAATGTAGCCAAATAATTGTTCTTTCTTGAAATATAAGTTTTGTTCTGTAGTTCACACGGAAAGCAAAGATAAGGCTGAAAACAAAGAATGAAGTTGTTTTTGCACACGAGTATACCAACTGACACAAAACATGACCTTTACCTACATAAACGCCTGTAGAAACACTCTGAGACTAACTGGTTAACTTATGACAAAGTTACAGACTAAAGTTCTATGTGTGAAGGAAATTCTGTCACATGCTCCATATTATGATGCCTGTTTCGGGCAAATGCATCCTCTGAGGCGCTCGACAAAGTCATTCTTGAGCTGTTGCATCGGTGTGGGTGTAGCATCTGTAGTAACAGTGTCTCTCAGCTTCTTGGTGATTTGAAATTTTCAGATATACATGTATATTTGGTCCTTTATGTCCCCCAAAGGTAGAAATCTAGGGGATTGAGATCATGACTACAGAGGCCGCGGGGGTCACTGTACCACGACCGATGATTCTCTGGTCAGAATGGACACTTAACCACCGAAGAACAGTTCTTTCCGTGTGTGGTGCAGCACAATCTTGATGGCAATACTAACCTGCTCTAAAGTTAATTCCAACAAAGCTCTCCAGAGCTCTCAAAACCTGGTTTTGATCTTGAGGAAACGATCAAAGACGACTGTTGTGTCATTTCATCTCCGTTCACGTAGAAATTTGGTCTGATGATGCACTTGCGACTCATGGCGCCCCAGGTAGTGACTTTATAATCGTGTACTTTTCTCCGCTGCTTCATCAGGCTTTGCGTAGCCTCAGACTATAGTTTTATTATTGACACTACCGTATAAAGGGGAAAGTGTGTTTCAATGCTAAACCATATTCTGCCTAGCAATGTCACGAAATCTTCAATCGGCTGAAGCAGCCATCTGCACCCAACATGCAACAGCGTGCATTGGTCAAAATGGGAGTCATGTGGAGTATGTGATATAATTTTTGCCTGTAATTTGGTTAAAGTAGATCCGGATGGTATCTCAGAATTTCTGTAAAATGTAGTGAATCTATCTTTATTTTTTGACGATTCCTACAGGCGTCTTCATAAGTAAAGGGTTTTGTGTCAGTAGGTAATATTATCTGGGCCGCTCTGATTTCTGTAGATGACAAGCTAAGCTATCAGATAGTCTTAAAGCGCATCAATCACGCCGACAGTATCAGGAAACCGAATAAAGTGCAAGATCGTGACAAGAATGTCATTGAAAAAAGACGCTCTTGGCAATGCTTTTTAATTTGACCATATTATTATTAGTTCACCTCTGGGTAAGTTCTAGGTTAACAAAAAATTAAATATCTGTTAAACTGTTCTGGCTTTGAGACTTGCAAACATTTTCTTTGCCTTAACCTTTCAAGAACCTTTTTATGCATCGTTTTCTTTACAAATGTACTAAACTTGTGCGCTTTTGAATGGATGAACACTTTGATGTGCTGCAAAACAAAACAAAAACTAACTTTGAAAAAGAAAACACCTAAGAACAACGCTGAATTAAACCCCAAACACTAACAATAACAACAACAACAACAACAAAAATATCGCTGTGAAAACTGTCCACTGGTGGAAAAAGTGCTGAGTCAAACCAACCAACAACCAAACAAAAACAAAACAATTGTTAGAAATTGCCGAACCGTATCGCTATCTGAGCTTGATGTTTGTGTTAAATTTGTGCTAATGGTTACCATGACCCAGATTGTTTTATACGACAATGTTGGATGACGGCATTTCTTTCCAGAATTCCGACCTGTGTTCTGGTGGTCGTTGTCAGAAATAATGGTTTTCCTGTGACAACTGCTGTTACTCCAGACATTACGAGGTTCAACACCGCTGTCCGTATGCAGGAAACTCTACACTTTGAGTAACTACACCGGAGTGCTCCCTCTTTTTCTCTCCTCCATCGCTGCAACCCCCCCCCCCCCCAGGGACGCCCCTGACGCCCCTACCAGGACAAACACAAGCAAAGCTTCTCTCCTTAGGGCAAAATGCAAAGGCACTGTGTCCCTCATTGGAATCTGCATGGGACGTCACATGGCATCCACTTCAAGAACTCATCGGCTCCTCTGCGGCACTGAGTTTGATAACAAACTGCCATGTCAGGGCGAACCAAACTGCCCTGACCAGGGCGAAAACAACAACAAAAAAGGCGGAAAAAGGTCCCAGCTTTTTGGGGACCGAAAGACCATTCCCACAGGCCGAAAGGCGTGGGAGAGGAGAGGGGGGGGGGGCATTAATGATTATATACCAGTATGAACTATGGGTAAATACAATCAAGTGTAAATACAATTCATGGAATACGGCAGTATTTTTCAATGCTTTAACACTTTCTGCTTCCACGCGAATCTTTTAATTAGTGTAAGCACACGCTGTCTATTGAATGTCGAAGTTTTACACCCAAGTGCAGTTTTAGGCAATGTTTAAGCATTATGCATCCGTCCACGAGTCGGCATGGGACAATCTTCTTTATTGCCTTGCTTTAATATTAATGTGATGAATCAGGCTCTGATCAATGCTGTGCGAGGGAAATTATTAGTATGATGTTATGGCGGGTACACAATTCTATTTTCTTGCCTCTGGTAACAATCATATTGAACTACCATGACCTAGCGTTGAGATACAATCGATTTTCGAACGTGCAAGCGTAACTTGCAGTCAAAAGAACAATCAATAGGAAACGAGCTGGGAAAGTTGGGTGAAAAAAAAGTTTTGGACCTTTTAAACGACATTACATTATAATTCATCCTGAAAATGTTTTTTTTAAAATAAAAATAAAGGATGTTTTGATACATCATTCACATTAATATTTTAAATTGCTCAACACAGAAAAAAAAATGCCGATAGTTCTGTGTTGTTGTTTTTTGCTTTCACAAAACTTTCTAGAGTTGAACCATATTATAACAAATTATTATTATAATTCATGTATATCAAACCTTGTTGGAGCGCCCATCACCTAATTTTTTAACAGTCACTTGAGAATGATACTGCATTGTACATATGATATCGTGGATGAGACGAGAGCTTTAAATCAGCAGATGCAACTCATCTCTTTAGGGAGCAATCGATCACAGAATGATGCGGTGTTGCAAATATCATCATTTAATTTCTAATCGATATCCCAAGACTGCAGTTCGTGACAAACCATCACCTTTCAGGATGGGCTACAGTCATCATATTATTACTCTGGCGTCTACAGAGCAATGAACGGTAAGGGTCTCCGCCTATTACTCAGCAGACGGGAGTTCGACTCCTCGATGGACGAACGCTCACATCTTTCAACGTTGATGGCCATGTCAGTTAGTATCAGAGTACCCTGCCTCTTTAATGACCTCACAGTGTTACGAGGGGCGTAAAACCAAAAGCAAACTAAAGTTCGACAAAAGTATAAAAAGCTGGTCCATCTGTCACCCACCAACAACCTGTGGACAATTCATTCCTTCGGGGGTATCGAGTCCTTCACTTTATATCCTCTCCGTTTTTCACGATCTAATGTGGGCGTAGGAATACATATTACATGTACATCAATTTACATTAAATTTCCATTTGGAGCCTGAAAAGAGCATATCCTGAAAATAGGTGCCCAGGATAATATTATGCAAACGAACCGCTCAGTTGCAGATTGAGCTTACTGACCTTAGAACGCATAGAAATCTCGTAGAGATTACACTTTAACAGGCTGCCTTTTCTGAAAAGCTCTCTTTTGCTTTTATCTGCACGCAAATAATTGTAGAAATGGAAACACACTACCATTAAACGTTGGAGTTCACAAGTTCATTTGATTTTGTTATCACTTCGTACATGATGTTGAACTTGAGGAAAATTGAGAATCACCATTGTTCAGACATACCCGCCCAGTATTTGTTTTGATCGCTTTAAAGACATGATTCTTGAAATTTCAATATTGTTAAGTTTCGTATTTTATTTATCTTTTCATTTTTCATCAAAATCTGCTATATTATCTTTAACATCTAAAACAAGGGAATCATTCCGTGCACCCCTCACTTTCTCTCAATCTCTGATTCTTTCTAACTCTTTTAAGCTTCCTCTATAATTATTGTCTCTCTTTCCTTACACCGCCCCTTCTCTCTCTCTCTCTCTCTCTCTCTCTCTATCTCTCTCTCTCTTTTAGCTTCTATGGCGGTGAAGCAGCTTAAGAATTGCTTTGCATGCGGGATATATATTGGTTTTCTTCTGCTTTGGCTTTACGTCCCTTGCACCACCGTAAGGTCATGACCGAGTGGTAGGGCGCCCGCATACAGACAAGGAGGTCCTGGGATCCTATCCGGGGAGGTTCATTGGGATTTCTTTTTTAGAGTTTTCCTGGCTCTGACCCCTGTCCTATCGGAGATTGGCGTAAAATTCTGAGGTCCCGCCTCATAAATGACCTTACAGCGTTGCATGGGGCGTTTAAAAAACCACAAAAACCCCCAAAAACTTTAGATTATTTTAAAGGCGTTCTTCTTCGCCTGTCCGTGTCAGAACCAACCCAGACTTACCGGCGCTGTGGCGTAATGTTAAGGCTCTTCGCCTATCACACAGAGGATTTGAGTTCGAGGCTCACGTGGGGCAGTTACTTTGATCGAGAATATCTCCGTTTTTCTGCTGGGACAATGTCCCTCTCAGCCCGGGTTGTCCCTGGCAGGCAGGGTCGAAGCAGCCCGTCCTTTAAATGACCTTACAGTGTTGCAAGGGACGTAAAGCCAAAACCAAACCAAAGCAACCCAACTCAGACCGTGCAGGATGCAACATCCCAGTAGAGAGACGGAAATGTTCGTCCAATCTGGAAATCGCGTTCTCGTTCTCTGCGTGATAGGCGAAGAGAATCACCGTTAAATGTACACACGTAAATAACTGGTATTCCGCTTGTTTAAACCGGCGCTGTGGTGTACTGGTTAGGCTTTTAGTCTATCAGGCGGAATACCCAAGTTCAATCCTGAAAGAGGCTGATCTGGGTTATTTTCCTGCTGGGTCTTTTCCCTTTCAGCCCGGGTTGGCCCTGACAGGCAGGGTCGAAGTAGACCGTCTCTTAAATTACCTTACAGTGTTGCAGGGAATGTAAAACTGGAAACCAAATCAACCCCTTGTACTTGTATACATTCTCCTTTTGAAGTGCCATTCTTACTTACACTTCTATCATTTCACCATAGACGTACCAACAGACTGTGGTGTAGTGGTTAGGGTCTTAGCCTTCTATGCGGAAGACTCGAGTTCGATCCCACGTACGAACGATTCCATTTTTCTGCTGATGTTCATCATTTTTAACCTGCGGATTGGCCCTGTCAGGCAGTTGAAGTTGCCCGTTTCTTAAATCACCTAACAGTGTGGCAAGGAACGTAAAACTGGTAACCAAACCAAACGACAGACGCTGGAGAAACAGGGCGCTCGAGTCCCATCATGTGAAGTAGTGTTATAACTTTAATTCAAGCTGGGGGGACAATGGAAGAAATGCAATAATATATTTTTTTGTTTTGTTTTGATTCTTTTTTGTTTGTTTTTCTTTTGAAGAGGGTGGAGGTTGGGGGTGGTATTTTTTTTGCTGTACTTATTTTTCAGGTGTTCAAAACCCTTTGATTGTTTTTTCATTAACAGAGTAGAACATTATGTGGATCTCAACTAAACAGTAGCCCAGTAGCCCAGACTTAGTTTTTAAATAAGATCTGATTAGTGGGGAATTACCCCCAAGCCTGAGAAGAACAAGCAAAGACCGGGAACAAGCAGAAACGAAGGTATCGTATTAATGAGGTTTCCACCTCTTTGGATACAAAACATAATAACGGTGGTAGTCAGACAGAAAGGTCGTAGAATGTTGTGCTGAAATACCATCTGCTTCGCCCTTGTAGTTTTCCACCTGAAAAAGTATATATGTGCAATGTTTCTGATTGTGCGTTTGTAAACCTGTACAAAGGTTGAATTATTTGATATTTAGACGTAGAAAAAGTAGGCCTATATTTGAGAACTATGTGAAATATCAGGACACTTAGTTTTACTTTAAATGAAGCTATTATTCTGCTTAGTAAGGGACATGCGGAATTTTGTACTTGCGACCCTAGGGTCCTTTGTTTGTTTGGTTGTACATTTTTACAATAATATAGAGTTTTACGACCCGCTCCAGTTAAGACTACTATTTCCATCGTCGTCAATTTTATTCGTTCTTTCTTTTGGTTTGGTTACCAGTTTGATGTCTCTTGCAACACTGTAAGGTCATTTTAGAGATGGGCTACTTCGGCCCTGCCTGCCGGGGCCAACCGGGGCTGAAAAGGGTACATCACAGCAGAAAAACGAGATTGCCCGCCCGTTGGATGGAACTCGGGTCTTACATAAGATAAGATAAGGTAAGATATCCTTTATTGTCCCAAAAGGGAAATTTGGTTTCACGGGTTTACAGTTCAGAAGAGTGCAATAGCAACATCAATACAGTAGCAACATATATACAAAGTACATAATGTTGTCAAGCAAAACAACACAAGTTTAGACATTTCTAAACATTACACTCAAAAAGTGGTACAGGGATCAGATGTGACTCTGATGGCACTGGGCAAAAACGGCGTTCTGTTACGTTCCTGTTTATTTTGGGGAAAAGAAGTCGATTTGAACGAGAGGGCACGTGCATTTGACGGAACAGAGGGTGGTTTTTGTCTTCCGGGATGGCTTTTAATTTCTTTTCACATAATTTTGAACACAGTTCATCTGAAAGAAGGTTATTTATTGATATGATTTCATTGACCTTTTTATATGATGAGGTATAATTTGTATTTGTCATTTTCCACAATGTTCCCAATGGTAGACGAAGAGCCTAACTGTTACACCACATGCGCAGGTGTCATTGGTTGTTTTTCGTGAAGTTCATATTGAAAGTTTCTTTTTTGTAACAGCAACAAGAACAATACCACCACCACCACCGACAATAACAACAGCATCAGACATACAAACAACAACAACACGACAACAACAACATCAGACACACTAATCGCAATAAAAAATCGAATCACACCAAGAGAAAACAAGTGAACTCCAAATGTTTAGTCCATGAATTTATCAGTACATAAGCATAAAGTCACAAGAGGAAAAAAAGACAAAAAGAAAATCCCCCAAAACAACTTCAGTAGAACATCAGCCAAAAAATGGAATAACATTGTTATGTACGCTCTGTCTCCGAGGCCTTGGTATACTACTCAGAGGCGGACAGACATTATACGCCACGCCAATCGGGCCAATCTCCGCGCAGATGTCGTAGAGTTTTTCCCAAGTCATTGCCGCTATGATGCTGAATCGTGCGTAGAAAGGCATGCGTCCCACCGGCATGGTGCTGGACAAGACGCCTATGATCTTGCTGGCTTCTCTTGAGTCGTCGGTGAGGACAGCCGCCCCTGAATTCCCGACAGCGGAGTCACAGCGGGTGAGGATAAGGTTGCCGTCTACCATAGCTTTGTTGGTTCTGGGAATGAGAGATGCGGAGGGTGAATAAGAATGGTGGAGGGATAATTAGTTATAGAAGCACCAGCTTCATTGGTTGTTTAGCCTGAGACAAAAAGACAGGAAGAGTCACAGCGGGTTAGGATAAGGTTGCCATCTACCATAGCTGTGCTGGTTCTGGGGATGAAAGATAAGGAGGGTGAGTAGGAGTGATGGAGAGTGAATTATTTATAGAGGCACCAGCTTTTTTGGCTGTTTAGCCTGAGACAAAAAGAAAAGAAGAGTCACAGCGGGTGAGGATAAGGTTGCCGTCTACCATAGCTTTGTTGGTTCTGGGGATGAGAGATGCAGAGGGTGAGTAAAAGTGGTGGAGGGATAATTAGTTATAGAGGCACCAGCTTCTTTGGCTGTTTAGCCTGAGAGGGGTAAGAGAGTAAGGTTGGAAGGGGAGGGGGTGGGGGAGAGAGACAAAAAGAAAGGAAGAGTCACAGCGGGTAAGGAATAGGTTGTGATTCACCATGACTTTATTGGATCTGGGAGTGAGAGATGAGAAGAGTGAATAAGAGTGAGGAATAAAGAAAGAAAGAGAGAGAGAGAGAGAGAGAGAGAGAGAGAAAAGGGGAAGTTATAAGGTTGTTCCGGATATCAGAGCAAGAATACATGCACTGTGACTGAGGATGAGGGGGGGGGGGGGGAGCTGTAGGAAGAGAAAAATAAATAAATAACGCGGAACAGGGGAGGAACAAAAAGCAAAAAAGAACAACAACAACAACAACATCAACAACAACAACAACAACAACAACCACAACAACAAAAATCAAAAAGTGAAAGGAGAGAGAAGAGATACTGGGCGTAGAAAAAGTATACCACGAACTTGACATAATTTGAGCACGTGGTTTAAACAAGAGATCACTTCATAGACCAAAGGTCTTGTTAGAAAACGTCGACCAGAAATATTGTTTAGTCGCAGAAGAAAAGTAAAAATCATAATTGTTCATTGCAACAAAAATTTACTCGACCTTTTAGTCGACCCAACATCAAGCAAATATTGATCATTTATAAAAACGTATACTGATTATAATCCGCTTCACACATTGAATGTGTGCCTTTAAAGAACGTGGAACAAGCTTTTTCTGTGATCTTACACTGTGATGCGTAAAGTGTTCGAAAACGAATGAACGCTGCCATTATTAAAAATTGGCTACAATAAACAATTGCCAAATTTGTCCGAAAAGGAATGAAAGCCGAAAGCATTAATTTGCTAGAGTACACTTATGCTATATTTATCCAAAAATGAATAAATGCCGAAATTATTTGCTACAATTAACAAACGCTAAAACTGTTTGTAATTGGAATGTCCCAATAGCTTCCAGTGACTGGAGTGCTGTGTTTGCCTTGTTTCCACAGACTGTGATTGGGTTCACAGATAGGAGGATAATTGATCTTCTCCCTTCTTCTGTATGAGATTGAAGAATAATTTACAAGCTTTTGCTTGTGGCAGCTCGTGCTGAAAATTACGATGTTCCAGGAAAAGTTTGGTTTGGTTTCCAGTTTTACATCCCCTGCAATACTGTACTTTCATTTAGGAGACGGGCTTCTTCGACCCTGTCTGTCAGTGCCAACCCGGGCTGAGAGGGCAAACATCACAGCAGAAAAAACCTAGATCGTCCGCGCGTGGGATCGAACTCATGTCTCGGATGACGGGCGAAGAGCCGCAACATTACACCACAGTACCGGTGTTCCAAGAAAAAGTGCTAACTGGTAATGCGTGTGTTAGAAGGTATTATTGACCACCAGGAGGTTAAGTTAATCGTTTGAACTTGAACTTTACTCGATAAAAAGTCACTTTTGCATGAAATATTTGTCAGTTAATGGAGCAATTTTTTGAATTTTTAAACCTTTTCCGCCAATTGCTTTTCTTATTTACACACCATTACCTTCTGCAAAAACACCCGTGCTTTCACAGAGTCATCGTGGTTGCCATTCTATACAGATATTGCAGAAGAAATAGAATAACTTCACTATTTTTTTATATAGCTGAACAATGTGTTTTATTGTTACAATAAAAAGCAAACATTTGTGTACATTTGAAGGCAGAAAATTGCTGAATATCCCAGTGTATCTATACTTAAATCATTCAGATTTGAAAATAGTTTCAGACACGGCAATGAAAAAAACAACAACTTCTGAACACCCGAAATGATTTTGCATTTGCACAGGTCGCAAGACATTTGAAGGTTCAAAATGGCAGCTGCAGAAAGTCAATAAGTCCAAACTACGCAGAAGAGTGACGCAACGCAGACTGAATCCCCCATCGTTGACCTTTCAGTATGTCCTAATCACTTGGATTCATCGAATTTTTCGGAGTTCATTACTGCTCCGAGAGCACCCATTGCTATCTTTGGAAACGGCCACAATAAATACGCGTTCATTATGCTTTTAGTTGCAGACGAAATGCTATTTTCAGAGGTTCAAAAGAACTCTTATTGATGTGACTTTTCTCTCCCACTCTTCATTTTCGTGCTGGATGGTTGGTTCTTAACTGCTTTATGCCTCCAGTCCTGCGTCAGTGACGTCATTATTGTTTGGCTAATCCTACGTTTCTGTGGTTTGGTTTGGTTACTAGTTCTACGCCCCTTGCAAAACTGTACGGTCATTTAAAAGATGGACTACTTCGACCCTGCCTGTCAGAGTCAATCAGGGCTAACAGGGAGGAATATCAACAAAACGTAGATTTTTCCGCATGAGGGGTCGAATCCGGCTCTTCCCGTGATAGGTGAACAGCCTGACACCATAGACGTTAGTTATCATAAATGGGTTTGACACATCAAAATGAGAGGGAAATACCATAAATAATTATATATCATTGTACGCGCATAGAACGTTCTGGAAGTTTAAGATAGTTCTGACTAAGGAGAACCAATTATCTAGCCAAAAATAACGTCTGTTTCATTAACTATATTACACCCACCCCTCTTTAGGAATTTGATAGGGGGAAAATTGGAATTTGGTATGACGCAGAAATGCCAAGCTTGTGTAGGTGGATTTTGATTATTTGTTTGTCATAAAAATCGTCATCCAAACGTCGTCATCAGGGAACATTGAAATGATCCTGTTTTGGATCAGTCTGCTCTTATGGAGATTTAACATTTTTCTGTGTCCAATATCAACGCTAAATCATTATGGGCTAGACACTAATGAGCGCTTGGTTCGATGTTAGAAGTTACTTATTTATAGAGGCACCAGGCTCTTTTGCCTTTTTAACAATAAATAATCGAAATAAAGGCTTGGTTTCGTTACCAGCTTTACATCCCCTGCAACACTGTAAGGTCATTTAAGAGACGGGCTGCTTCGACCCCGCCCCTAAGGGCAACCCGGGCTGAGAGGGAGAAATCCCAGCAGAAAAAATGCAGATCGTCCGCGACAGGAATCGATCTCGGGTCTTCCACATGACATGGGAAGAGCCCAACTATTACATCACAGGGCCGGCATGAAGGCTCAGCAAGAGGTTAGAAGTTACTCATTCCTTGAGGTAATAGCTTTTTTTCCTGTGTTAGCCAATGGGGGATTGGCAGGGATTTGAAAATAAGGCATTTTCTGCATTATTTCCCTATCACAACATTTTCAAGAGGCTAAAACAGCTTGAAAAGATGGTGCATGTATGAATAAATAACTCTTAATGAATCAGTTCACCTCACCAGCGCATGTGTGTGACGGTTAGGGTTTTCTCCTACCACACTGAGGAGCCGAGCTTGATTCCTGTATGGGTCGGAATGTCAGCATCTTTTTTCTAGAGCCCGTCCCTCTGAACCCGGGTTGGCCTTGAGAGGCAGGTTGAAATAACAAGTCTCTTAAATGACCTTACAATGTTACAAAAGACGTAAAAATAACAATCCAAACCCATTCACATCGCTGTCTAAGGCCAAATTTATATGTTAGGTGCGGTAAGCTCTCCCTTCAAAAACAAAATGCAGTAGTCTACGCCTAAGGTCCCGGTGCTTGGGAGCAAAGAAACCGCGGGACCTTAGGCGAAGGGAACCATAGCTGAGCCATTAAAGGGCGTTACATTCCTGTGCGTGGAGCGCATTACTCAAAAAGTTATAATAGTTTTTCACGCCATAAAATCGCACCAACTCACAAGTGC
>JAUKPP010158843.1:0-14687 GCA_032273245.1 Phyllaplysia taylori
ACTGTAGAGGTTGAAAATGGCTAAAGCCAACGATAGAACCTCCATGATGGAATCGCGGCAGAGAGTCACGGCACACTTAGTTTTTACGCCCAGCTGTTATCTGATCTGATCGCCCCAGACCGCCCATTAACACAGGTGAAGCAACGTGAGGGCTGATTCCCTCGGTAACAATTGGGCGATTGTGAAGAGATATCCGAAGAGCCGATCCTTGGATGGGGAATCCCCGCTTTGGCAGGATGATTTACGGCTTTCTTGGGCCGCTTCAGCACCACTGCGCACAACTAAAGGCGCGCTATATTCCAAAATTCAAAGTTGTAGGATGTATTTTCTCGAAAATACTTGGTTATTTGCGACCGAACACTGATGAAAATCGCACAAATGCACAACTGTTTCCTATTCAGTAAGTATGCCAAATTAGAAAGCCACATTCCAATCACAACATAGGAAAAACACACAAAAATGACAGAGCAGGTGAAACGCAGCCTGTCAGGCGCGAGATTACATAGTTACTGTAGGTAATTGTTTAACAGCTAGCTTTCAGCTATATACTAGTCATGGTCATCCATGCCACAAAATGTAACTGACAATTTGTAATATTTTCATGGAGTAAACCACTGGCACTGGAAATCCTACGTCTTCATTGTCACCTGTTTGTACTGTCTCAATCTATAACCTTTACTATTTTACCCATTCAATGGAGGGTAGGGAAGCAAATGATTGTATTTCGAGAAGCAATGATGTGGTACATAGAATATTGCACTAAAATTCGTAGGTTTATATTATACGTGAAAACATAGGACTATAGGCACCTTGCAGCCAAGTGAAAAGGAAAGAGGAAGGATCACTCGATCCTACCTCCAAATGGACCGAAAACGGACTAAAATAGTTTTTCGACTGAAAAAGCCCGGCTCCTGCCCTCACGAGGGGTAGCAAACCCATTATAAACAAACAAACAAAAAATTTTATGGAACATCGTAGAATCTACACAGTGCCATTGTTTTGAAATCAGTATTTACTTCCTCTTTTCTAACGACGAAATAACTATTCTCTGTTATCCAAGCTATTTTAACTATATAATTTAATCCCCTCCCCGGCTCTTCCCACATGTCCAGTACACAGAAGGCGACCACTTGAGCCTGGAGGAGAACCAGTCTCGGAGTCCACCGGCCATCATCCACCGCATCCACAAGGAGCTGCAGTCGCTACGCAAATGTTTCAGCGGCGCTGAGCTGGTGCGCTGGATCATCAAAAACAAAGATGCTCTGCCTGCTGGTACACTCTATAGATTTAATTTTTTTTAATCTCTTCCCCCTTTTTTTTTCTTTATCTTGGCGGGCTCTATAGTGTGGTCTGCTCCTTTCTGAATCTAACACAGATTTGATAGTTGCTTTTTAACTTTTTTTTTCCTCAATGTATGAGTGGTTGTGTGTGTTGAAGATTGTGTGTGTTCAATTTAAGTGTCACAGCGTCTGTGGTGTAATTGCTAGGCTCTTTGCCTATTACAGAGAAGACCAGGGTTGGACTGGAGGACCTGGGCTTGATCCCCCTTGGGGATGAGCATGTGTATCTTTCTGTTAGGATATGTCCCCGTCAGTCCGGGTTGGCCCTAACAGGCTGGGTCGAAGTAGCCTGTCTCTTGTATGACCTTACAGTGTTGCTTGGGTTGTAAAATTGAAAAGGTAGAAGTAGTCTGTCTCTGATATGACCTTGCAGTGTTGCTTGGGTTGTTTAATTAAAAACAAACCAAACCAAGTTCCAGTGTGTGTTTGGGTATATGTGTGGGCATAGATATTAAAGCGTTAAAGAACAGGGTTGAATGATTTGGAAAGGTTGACGTATAAAATCGGCATGTGTGTGTTTGAGTATATGTGTGGGCATGGATATTAAAGCGTTAGAGAACAGGGTTGAATGATTTGGAAAGGTTGGCTTATAAAAATGAGCATGGGATATGTTTTGCATGGAAGACAAGTAGACCATAACTATTGATTTTATCTGATCTTTCCAACACTTTGATACCTCCTCAGACCTGTCCATGCCAACTGGACCTGTTACCCATGACGTGGCAGTCAGCATCTCTCAACTCCTGCTGGACCAACAGTTTATTGTGGACACGGACTCGGACTGCTCCAGTGAGTCTTGCATGCAATAGTTGTCCCTCACTTTCTTCAGTTCTTATACCTGCACCGGTTGTGTAGTGGTTGGGCTCTTTGTGTATCAGTCAGAGGATGGGTGGATGATTGGCTGGTGCATTGGTGTGGTCTGCTACTTCTACTTCTTTCTTTGTTTTGCTTTTGTCCTGATCTACTCCCTGCACTGATATCGTTGGTTGTTTCGCATAAGGGGTATACTACAAAGATTGTAGTGGGGTGTTCGCCCTTTCGCAAAACAACCAGCGATATGACGTCAGAGTGTAATATTGCCTTAAAATTTAAACAAACAAAATGTGAACAATCACTTGCATCAGGCTCTACACTGGCATTTCTAGTGTGTAATGGTCAGTCTGTTCGCATATTATGCAAAGGATGGGAATTCGATTGCCATGTTGGATGAACATTTCTGTCACTCTGCAGGGAGTACCCATCCATGCCTATGATATATAAGTTTTGCACTTTTTTGCTGTGCATGTCTTAATAGGATGATCAGTAAAAACGAACCTCCATTTAACCCTAAAAAACAGTGCTGTGGTGTAATGGGTAGGCTCTTCGCCTATCATGTGGAAGTCCCAAGTTCAATCCTGGTTGTGGACTATCTGGGGTTTTTTTCTGCTGGGATTCTTTTCCCTCTCAGCCCTAGTTGACCCTGACAAGCAGGGTCAAAGTAGCCCATAGTGTTGCTGGGGACGTAAAACTTGTAACAAAACCAAACCGAACCAAACCAAACTCTAAAATCTGGACACCATTTGTTTAATGTGGTGTCGTCAGATTTAATGTTGAACACATAGACCTTTTCATGGGTTGATATAGATCCTTGCATTGCAAAAGTCCATGGGTGGTTGGTGGGAGCTCTGATGTTGTCAGATCCTTCTTCTTCTTTCTATGTGTTACTATTGTCCTATTCTACTCTCTGGCGCTGAAATGTCCTTATAGAGTCAATACTGCTGTAAAATCTTATCCAAACAAACAAACTTAAGGCTTCTTTTTCCTCAAAACATGAAAAATCTGCGGGTTGTTTTTTCCTTCATGCAAACCTTTGATATCGCTCTTTTTTCTCCATCAGCTGGGAGTCATTCCCCAGTCTCCAACAACTTGGACCCCGTGAGCCCATACCCTCAGCTCAGTATACACAGTCATATCTTCTCGGACCACTACAATCCACGCGGCTCAGCACTCCGCAGCAACAGCAGCAGCGGCAGCAGTACGAGGGAGAACAGCGAGGTGGATGTCGTGGTGCACAGAGAGGATGAGCGAACCCCAACAGGAGATTTAGCTGGTAAGCGCTCTGGTTTGTTAGCTGGCTGGCTGGCTGGCTAGCTGGCTGGTTGGTTGGTTGGTTGGTTGGTTGGTTGGTTGGATGGTTGGTTGGTTGGTTTTTAGGTTATTTACAAGGTGGACCTCCAAATGTTATATTCAGCCCGGAGATGATTAGGTTCCGAGCTATGAGTAATAGTAAGGAATGGGTTATTTATAGAGGCACCAGCCTCAGCTGTTTGAGCCTAGAGAAACTAGAGAGCTATGGAACCTCAGAAAAATGTCCCACTGCAGCTCCAACTCAAGCATTGATGCCTCCAATCACCATTTCTAGAACTCTGCTCCTTCTACTTCTTTCTAGACTGCTATTCTCCTAATCCTGCCTCGAAAATTACCTTGATTTGAAAAATTTCAATGGTAAAAGACCTTTCTTTGAAGTGCAAATTTGGTGACCATGTTATGTACAGGGGTGCCAAAATACTCTACATTTAAGAAATAATGTAAAAAGTATACTGTCTTTGTTCAATATAAAATGTGTGGCAACCAGGGATTTTCAGTCGGAAGTCGATTTTTAAGCATATATAGATATATACATATTCTGATTGAGCAGTCAATTCTGAACAACTTGGTTTTTACAGATTTTAAATAGGATAATTAGGAGCTGAGATATTGACATTTAAAGACACCCACCGTAGCAGACCTTGTTTTGAGAAAATCGATCTAAAGTTGAGGTAAAAAAGAACCAGGATAACTGTGGCTTCAAGAGCTCTACACTGCAACTTTCATGTCTCATACGGCTTTGCAGGCTACAATTAGGTATTTTAAAGTATTCAAAAGTCAGGTGGGGAAAAAAATGTTGTTCTTCATTACATTCTGATTACGATCCGGTATAGAAGGCCCGGTAGGCCTACTTCTTATCAGGAGAGTTTGCTATAAAAAATCCACTGAATTTCAACCAAATTGTTGTCCCCCTCTGAGTAGGTGGGTTCACAAAAACTATTAAAAAAAACAAGTTTACCTGCTGTTTTAACATGTTTTATGCATTGAATATGTAGAAAAATGGACAAAGAATACAATTATCACAAGAATTAAATTTTTATAAAAAGTCGATTTTTTTTACTTTAGACCTTGATATCTCAGAAACAGTGACTGCGACTTCCGACTGAAAATCGCTGCCTGCCTCACAAATGCCTTTGACTTTATAAATCCAGATTAAGTTATTTATTTTGGCAGGGTTATCGAAAAATGCGGCTAGGAGTCCAAGACAAAATCATTGCCTTCGATGGTACTTCTGTTGGTAGAAGTTTCCTCCTCTGTTGGATGAATATAGTGAATCCTTTCTGATTCTAGCACAGTTTGAGAGTTTCTTTTCTTTTTTTCTTTTTTCATCAACAGGAAGAACAGAGGATATGGCCAGCCCTATGTCAGCGTCTACTGGCAGCCCAAGGACCAGACTGGACAGTATGTCGCCGCCATACCCACTGAACGCCTCCGACGGTCTCCCTCGTCTATCCCTGGGCTCTCACCCTGAGCCGCAGCCTGTGGCCAATTTCAGCCACAGTCTTTCCATCAGCGACTTCCGCCCATTGGCTCTCCACGCTGAACGGCAGATACGGCAGCGTCGTGCCACTGACAGCATGAGCGATGACAGTATATTTGATCCAGAACACCGCCTCACGCCATTCTCAAACTTAAACGAAGAAGCTCTCAACAGAAACCCTCAATTCGTGCCTAGCACCAGAAAGTTCTACGTGGTCCACCAGAGTGTCCTACACCCAGGGCTGGCAGATCACGACCCCATGGAGTCCATGTCCAGTCAGAACACCGCCCAGCACGAGTTTCTCAAGGTGAAGAGTTCTCTGGAGAGCAGGGCACTTCTGGAACAGTGCATTGTACACAAGATCGGCCCACTTACCATTCTGACCATCATTGCGGGCAGGAGAAAGACGGACACAACGTCAAAGAACTTCATGAAGCAGCTGCCCCGACATCTGGTGGACAAGGTGAACAACATGTTGGACGAGCCCAGCATGGAATGCCGCAGCAGTTAGACAGAAAGTCCAGACTTTGCATAATACTCAACCTGGTAGTTTTTAAAATACCTCAGGCTTTGCCATCCTAAGTGGTTTTTTGTAGATAAATGCCCTAACTTTCAAATTGTATGCAAGTTGTTGATTGAGGATTGTTACTGTTGTTAGTGGACATCCTAACAGTATTCTCGCTGTTTAGTAGATGTTCTGTTTTATATCAGTACAAGATTTTTCCAGACTAGCAACTGCAATGTAGGGCAAAATGTACACAAATCACACAGCACGACCGTGCTGGAGGGTCAGAGATAATATCAAAAGAATTTGCAAAGGCATGAAATGTGATTGACTATGGGGATAATTATTTTACGGGGTTGTGGGTTACCAGCAGTTAATCACAGTGTATATGAGTATTTATATCTTTGTACAAGGAAAGCGTGTCTGTATGTCTGTATGTCTGTTTTGTTGTCACTGTTTAGTGTGATAATGGAGTCACAGACTTGTCAGAAAATCCCACCATTCAATTTTTGTGTACAGTATGTGTCTTTTTCATGTCAAGGGTTTTGTTTGTCACTTTCTAACAGATTTGTCATATTTTTTTTTTTAATGAAGGTGCTAGAAAAGGGCCTGAAATTTTATGAGCTTATTTTAGAACCCTATTACTACGTGTTGTTGAGATTTATTTCACAGCTGTTGTGGTAATTACTTTTTGGCTTTGATTCTTATCATGCGTGAGGATTTTTTCTTCTTCTGTTGGATGGCGATTAATGTAAAAATATTTAAAATGACTCATATCTAATAGTGCCATTATCCATCGATCAACTTGATTTTCCAGTCTTGGAAAAAGTCCAGATGACCTTAGTAGTGTTTCTTGTTAGATTTTGAAACTTATTTCTATATTTTTTATAAGTGCTCATACTGATGAGGTTGTCTTTTTTGTCTATTTACTTATATTATATAAATGCAGTTTCTATCCCTGAGGCATTCTTAACACTTTGTGGTCACTTGGCCTGTCCAGTCATTTGGCAAATATGTGCATCACGCCCAAGAAGTCCGATTGCATCACGCCTGTGTGCGTGACCGCAAGGGTTCTTTGCCCTTCTGGCTGTGTGACCACAAAGTGTTATGTTGCCAAGGTGATTTACTTTGTTATCAGCTTATGGTGCAGCAATGTTCAACACCTAAGTCACTTCTATACACAACGTTTGTGATGATTGTTGATCTTTTAGTTTGCTCTTTTATGTACCAAAATTTTTGCTCAATTTGTTCACAAGTTTTGCGTTGTGTCTGGAGCTTAGAGGTATTTTATGTTCAGACCATGTTCTAGAGATTTTTTGTAATCATACCTTCTTTGGGTGATGCAGTTTTGATGCAAGTCCCATCCCATCATTGGCATAGGAAAATGTTCTCTTGCTGTCAATGAATCGTTGCAATGGCTATATAGATTGTAGGCTAAGGATTAATCAAACCTTCTCTGGGCTTTGAGTTCAATTTTGCTCAACGAGGAAGAACCATGATTGTTCATATCAATCAGTTGATCTATTCATTTGGATTACACTTTTTTTTATAAAATGTGTTGCCATGATAAGTCCTTCACGGGTGTAGACTTGATATATTATACATGTATATAGCTAGATATTTAATTTGGGTGAAAAGTGTTCATCATGTGTTCTTTTTATAGTAATATTTAGTTGCCAGTCGCAACATGTCCATAATTCAGATATTACTGATAGTCTACATAGGTGGATATATTATATTGTGAGAACTCATAATGCAAAGACACCCATCTTCATTTTCTGCACTGTACAGATGAAGTCCAATGATGATATTTTTTTGTACCTTAGTTGTGTGAGTTATAACTGCCCAATTTGCTTTCTCCCCTATCCAATTTCAGGTATATCTATGCTACTAAATGCAATTTTAGTGTGACTTAAATGTCACATTTGGGATTTCATAGCGTTTAAAGAGAAAGGAATTATTGTACTTTAAGTTACTTTGTATCACGATTGGGGTTTTCGGAGACAAGATACCACCTATCGTCCATCACCCTCCTCAGCAGGGACCGTCTTAAAGTTGGTAAACTGATTATCCCCATTGGTAGCTGAGTGCGTAGTCTTGAGAGCCATGTAAGAAATTATATATTTTAAGCTAGGCGCATAATTCTTAGCTAGACCTGTTTTTGTAACCAGTTTAACTTGAGTAGTACATGGAGCAAAATGGAAGTCATAAGAGCTTACCTTTTATATAAAGTATATCTCCATAGAACCGAAGATTTCTCAGAACCACAGTGAAGAGATTTCACATCTATTTCTCACCAGCACGTCCTTTTGAATAATTCATTATAAACTAGATTTTGAATTCTGACTGGGGTCTGTGGTGTAATAGCCAGGCTCTCCACCTTTCATGGAGAGGACAGGAGTTTGATCCTACGTTTGATCCTACGTTTGACACGCAATGGAATAAGTTCTGGGCCTTTTTATTGTAATCGGTAGTTTGATATTGCAGGATTACTATTTTTTTTCCTCTAGGTGTTACTAATATCTAAATTTTAATCAAGCAGGTCTGCTTTCAGTGTTACAAGAGGTATGTATAGAAACAAAATTTTGACAAAATCCACCTCGCATGTATTTCTTAGCACCAGTACTATTAGCTTCCGATAGAATCACGTCAAGATTTTTGCACTTCGGTGGTCAGCACCTCACAATGGGAGTTCGATGATGGAATGTTGGCAAATGAAGGCAGTGATTTAAAAATAAACATTTAAGAAAACAAGACTTACTTGCAGCAAAAATTACATTGATATGCTGATGATGAGAAAGTTTTCATTGTCATTCCAACCCCCACCCTCCACTCTTTCCCCTTTCCCCTGTGCTTTATTTATTCATCATAACATGAAGATTGTGTTCCTTTTATACTGATGTCTATGCCCACATGACATGATATTTGATTTTTGTGTGTGTGTTGTATTCACTGCAAAAGCAATATTTATTATTTTATGTTGTGTTGGGAGAATATGTGAATTTTTCACCCATAACTTTTACATTGCGTAAGTGAATGTATAGCAATGACATTTTGATATACCGTATGTATTTTTTCAAACACCCCAAAAATTGCACAATATTATGGCCAAATCTCATCATCATCACTTACTATGACATCTTAATATAATATATTTATTCATTCAAAAGGAAAATAATTATACAGGATTTGGCCAAACTTCACACATGATTTTGTTTAAATGAAATCAAGAAAAATATGCAAGCACCAATATGACAAAAACAACTCTATATGTCCAAAATTTGATGAACATCTCATTTCATTTTGACAGGATGAAGTTGAATGCTGCTGTTAGAAGTTGTTGTTGTTGGTTGTTCACACCCTGGTCTTTCAACAGTTTTTTTTTTTCATATTTGATTGTAACACTTTTGCACTTGTCCACATGGTTGTGTTTTCTACATGGAGAATAAATGGTTTCCGTCGATCTTGAACTCATTAAGATGAAAGAACTGAGCAGGAATTCTACATCATAATGTAAATGAACTTTTTCTATTTTTCAAGAAGTAGGAGATGGGCATTTATAATTAGATTTATAAGTATCTCCTGTAGAGGAAATGGAAAGGAAAGAGTACACTGGAGTAAAGTATATGGCAATAATCAATTCACTAAAGGATGATAATTTTAGCTCTGTGACATAGATATAGTGTTTGCAGATACTAACTTTATCAGGGATACTTCGGGGCTGGGCTTAGAAAAAACAAACAAGTTATAGCCAGTTCTCCCTCCTCTTTTTATTATCCCAACCCTGGTTTTAGTGTACTTGTGTATTATAAAAGATGTATCATTTGATCTCATTTTTTGGCAAAAGTTGCTCATATTTGTGTTGGGTATAATATGTTGCGCAACCAGTCCACATGATCCTTAAGATCACATTTTGGCATTGTAGAGACATTGGTATTATGTGAAAGCCTATTTCATGCTTTTAAAATAGTGAAAAAATTAATTTGCACGCCTAGTAAAGTGTTTAGATATGAAGCTTTGAAGGTGCCTAGAGAAGAGAAAAGGGGAGAAAATGGCTTTATAGCAGCAAAATGTACTTTTGGCAGCTGTCCCATGGCAAACATGTGTGTACATTTTAAGACCCATAGAGTTTCCCCATGTATACCAATAATCAAAACAATCAGAGAAGAAAACGATTTCAGATACTGCAGTTATAAAAAAACACAAAAAACTTTTGAACACAGAAAGTGACTTTGAAAGGCTTTTTCTCCAGTTTTGGATTGGCATCTTATGACTCTTTGGACAGATCTCAAGACATGCATTTGCTGATGAATTCTAGTTTTAGCTCTAATGATCTCAAGATGTACATTTGTCGAAGAATTTTATTTTTAGCTCTAACTCATTTAGTAGCAAAATAGTAAAATTTCTTTTTGGTTCTTCCAGAGATAAAGTGGTTGTTGAAAGTTTTAATGTACACATTTAATTGTTTCAGTTACATTTCTGAACAACTATTGACAACATAACAGGCTTGATGTTGTTACTCTTTCTTTAAATTGTTCTTCATCTGTTTGTTTAACTCTTAGTGTCTTGTGGTCTGTGACATATTGTGTTCTGCAGATGCGATTTTCACTAACTGTCACTTGCATAGTAAGCTACATTGTTCTTCTATTTGATGAAGATTTCACAGATCAGTGGAATGAGTGTTGAAGGAGAGTTCAACATTACATACCCGAATTGTGATTAGTATCAACTTTCCAAGCCCCCTTCAGTTGTAACAGTTTTTTTTCCTATCGTTTAATTATTGTGACATTTCTTTCATATTCGATGAATCAGTGCCATTCATGTTTCTTTTTTTTGTTTTGCTGCTACACTTAGGTGCATTCAGTTGAAGGGAATCAATAAAGGAAAGGTGAAAGTTGAAAAATAGATAAAAATCCTTTTCTTAGGTGTTCTTGACACATATCTTGATTTATGGCTTGGAGCCAGTTCAAAAAGGTTTCATGCTTGTGTGAGCAATTATCCTCACTGTACTGGCTTCTGTGGTGCTGTGGTGTAATGGTGAGGCTTTCACATATCATGTGGAGGACGGGAGTTTAATCCCTACATTGGATGAAGATCTCCTTCTCTCTGCTGGGATGTTGTGTCCCTTTCAGCCCTGGTTAGACTTGGCAGGCAGTGTCAAATAGTCTGCCTCTTGAATTACCTTACAGTGTTAGAAGGGGTGTAAAATAAAAAAAATGAAACCAAATCATTCTCACCATTATTGTAGTAGCAGTTCCACACTGAGACAGATAGGAGGATTGGATTGGATGTGACTCTTTGCATGTTTTTGGGCCCGTCAAGCTTCTGTTGGTTTTTATTCAGATTTCCTATTGATTGTGTGTGTTGACTCAAGAATTGGAACAAGAACATTGACCTCACTCAAGCAGCGCTCGGTTCACTGCTTCTACTTATTTCATTTACAAATACCACCTCTGTTGAATCTGTTTAGAACTCTCGGCATAAGCTCTCTTTTGAAGTTCCACTTCCTTACACACCTCTTGGCTCAAGAAAGACAGAATTGGAGAATTATTCTACTTTTGACTTGCGATTCCTTTTTGCATCAGTTTAGTAAGCCAATCTGGAGTCTTGGGATCATTATTATATTTTTGCGAGTTCTTGACACATGACATGTTTTGTTCTTTTGTGACCTTGCCATGCTGTCATGTGGCAGGAGAAATGTGAACGTCTGCATTTGACACATTCTAGACTTGTTTAAAGTTGTTCCATGTTGTTTGAGTATACGCTCTTCTCAATAAAACAAAGAATTTTTTGTATTTTTATTATGTTTTACCTATAACTTTTTTCTGAGTATCAGGTGTTTGTTGTTGGAGTCAATCTGAGCTGTAGCTTACAACCCTGGGCATACTCAGGATATTTTCTAAATTCTTGAGTTTTTGTTCTTGTGGGCAGAAATCCTGAGATTTTGGTTACCGGTTTTACATCCCCTGTTGGTAATAGCTGAAAAAAAAATAACTGTCTTGAAAATGAAAAGCAATACTGTTCTAATGTTATCTTCCCCAATAAGGGCACTAGCACCTGTGATGTGATGGTCAGGCTCTTCGCTATCACACAGAGGACCAGAGATGATTTCCAAGTGGGGAATGAACACTTCCATCTTCCTGCTAATAATCTGTCTCCCTTAGCTCAGGTTGACCCTAGCAGGCAGTAGCCCATCTCTTGAATGACCACACAGAGTTGCAAGGAATGTACAATTAATACTCAAACCAAACAAAAGCAACCCGAAGGAAATTTGGAAATGATAATGAATCCAAAGTAAAAAAAGTGAAAAGTGAAAACAATATCTTTATTAAGCAATGAATGAGCCAAAAAACACACATGAGATAAGGAATGTCCATCATACAAACGTCATGACTATCTGAAATGCAAACTTCTGGAGAGGAAAATGTTTTAACAATCCTAGTTCAATCCTAAGAAATAGTTTAAGATGGTCTTTCTGTAGTAACCTGTAAAATTTACTCTTAGCTGTTTATTTTTCTTGAACTTTACATTCCCTTAAAACAAGGAGGATGCTTGTTGCTTAAATTAATCTGTCCAAAGTTTATACTCTGATACTTGCACAAGAATTGTTAAAGTCTTCCTATTCCATGCATTTGCATCAACATCCTTTTTAATTTTAGATGTTTACAAAACTTGAATTCTAAGCAACTGTAATTTTTTAATTCCCCAATCTTTTTTAGCAAAAGTGTGTAAGTTACCTATATTTACCTATAAAGACCTATATTGAACTCTTTAGAGGAGACTTATAGGAGGTTTTGATGCACATTTTTGTGTCCAGGGAAAGGAATACATGTCTGAACTTGGTTTGGTAATGAACAATACACAGCTAGTAAACAACGGCTAAAAAAGTTCAGATACACATATCGTCTTATAAAAATGCATGTTTTGTATGCCACCCCTTTTTACTGAGCCCTAATCATGGATTCGTGTAGTAACAATCAATTTAAATACACATATTATCTCTAATAGACATGCTCTTCAAAAATGTATTTGAACAACTTGAAAGTTTAAACATGCACATAGTATATTTTAATACACCTACAATAATGCTATGTTGTGCAACCTGTCCAAATGAGTGGTTCAGTCACAGTTTGGCCATGGAGATTTATTGGTATCAAGCGTATGCCTGCTTGTTTCACGTCCAAATGGTGAAAAATAAATTATCATGCTCATTCAAGTAGGGGCTGAGATTTGATTTTTGAAGTTGCCCAATGAGTTAGTTTAAAGTAAGTTGTTTGTAGAGGCACCAGATTCTTTTGCCGCTTTAGTCCGGAAAGTTGCCCAATGACACAATCAAAACAAAAGAAAAGGGTAGAAAAACGTATGTAAATTTTAACACACAAGGTGATCAAGTTTTCCCTTGAATGTGTGATTTAAACATTCAGTATTCAGATATGAAAATATTTTCAGGTACTGCAATGATTTCAATGAAAAAAGAAGTTACATTATATAATATGCTCATGCACTTCTGAACATTCAAATTGATGCTGCAAGGCTTTTTCTCTATCGTACTTCTGAAATTCCAAATTGAAGTTGCAAGGTATTTTTTTTCTCTACTTTAGGATCTACGACTAGCGATTCATTTGGACAGTGGACAGGTCATAAGACATAATATTATTCATATTGAAAATATCGATACTTTGATGACTTACATGACAAGTTCAGGAAATTTACAGTAAATCATGATAACATCTAGACAGATATTTAGAGAAAGTACATGTATTAATACTAACAATAACAATGACAGTAACAACAAGAAAAAGACAACTGTTAAAACATTCTTTCAAGAAGGACTTTCCTGGATAATATCTCTGATAATCCAGACATAATGATCGGCTAGTTTTATTAAAAGATTATTGGCAAAGGAAATTGTGCTTTGTTTCGCCTGCTTTTAACTTGTAGTTTGCAAATTTATTAATTAAGTCATCTTTCATGGATTACAAAGTGGCCACACTTAGTTGACACGAAACAAAAATAATAGAAGGACAAAGTTATATCAATGAATGACCTCTTTTTTAAAGAAGGAAAATGCAGTCATTTCTATGAGTGTCCATGAGTTTCAACAAAGCTTTAAGATGATCAAAACGTTTTGCACCAGCATCTGTGGTGAAATGGCTAGGCTCTCCGCCTATCATGCAAAAGACCTGAGTTCGATCCCATATGAGGACAATCCGTGTTTTTCTGCTGGGATCCTCGTCTCAGCTCGCGCTCCCCATGAAAAGCAGGGTTGAAGTAGCCCACATCATAAATTACCTAACAGTGTTGCATGTAATGTAAAAGTAGAAACCAATAAAAATAAAAGGGTTTTTAGCCTTGCTATGAATGAATGAAGACAGAGCCTTGAATTTTTCACTGCAAATCATATATTATATCCATGTAGTCACTGGCCACAAGATCATACTTTTCCCACCTTTGTAGCAATGAATTTTGAAAACTCCTTGATGGCAGAAGACCCTATTTTGTTGCTAGAACTATATCTCCAACGTCTTCATCATCTTGAGCTTCAGAAGCGAAACATTTTTAAAAAAGATATTCCTTTATATTTCGACATGCAAAAGACTGGGGCCTTATCCAGTGAATAGACTGGATGTAGTCAGATTTCCTATCTATAGGCTATAGTTTGGCAATATTGTGTGGCCTTCGCTTATTTTGGAAGTAGCACATGTTTTGAAGAAACATGACACCCCTACCTAGCCTTTCTACGTATTTCTCTTTAGGTGGGTTTTTAGCTGCTAAAGCAAGGAGGATAAATAGTCACAAGTCCAAGGTTGACAGAAGGTATAATGTGTCTTTGTCCCAAAGGAAAGAATGCAAGACCTTGAATTTGATCACTGCGTTTTCATTTCTTTCTGTAGTAGTGATGAGGATGTCTGCCCATGTTTTGATTTTCACATTTGGATTTGGCAATGTATCATAGCTTATTATTTATAACTCATCCATATGGTACGGTAGACCCAAGTCAATCCCCCCCCCCCCCAAGATACAAAAATCTAATGGAAGGCCGAATTTCTAGTCTGCACATTCGGGCTGTATATTTTCTGAATCTGCTAGAAGTCATGTTTGTTGATATAAATTCAAACTTTTCAGGGGTGGGGTCATTTGGAGCTTTTACATAGAAAAGCTACGCATGGGAAGTTTCTTATTTTGTGCATATCAGCCTTGCTAACATGCATCTCCAATTGGTGTAAGTTTGAGA
>JAUKPP010158954.1:0-14687 GCA_032273245.1 Phyllaplysia taylori
GGCAGGGTCGAAGTAGCCCGTCTCTTAAATGACCTTACAGTGTTGCAGGGGACGTAAAACTGTTAACCAAACCAAACAAACCTTCACCTCTTTCTTGTATGTAAATGATAATTGATAGTTAAAACTGTTTTTTCATGTCACAGGAAATGAATGAATTCCAAGCACTCTGTAGAATAAACAATTTTGTCTCTGTTGATCAAGCCAAGATGACAGGGAAGAAGGAACTGTTAAAAGTAGAAGTGCAGGTCAGGAGACTTATGTGGGGTTTGATACAGTTCTCTACAGTAAAGGGTAATCAAACAAAATCCCAATGAGTAGTTTCTTTGCTTGACTTGTGCTATACCTACTGTAGGGTTATGTTTTTTAAATATATTGAATTCAAACTTGAAGTTCAAATTTGCTTTCTTGGTAGTGTCTGTTTTCTCTTTCTTTTTTTTGTTTATTTTATTTTATTTTTTTATTTAATTTCTTCAAACCCATAGTTTTTCTCCCATTTTCTCTCTCTCTCTCTTAGGTGACAGTGTTAGCAGGGCGGCGGGGCTTGATGACTACTCTCACCCTGACCAAGAAAAAGCCACCTCAGTGTGAATGGGTATATACAGGAACTGACGAATTTAAGATCAGGCTGCAAGCTCGCTTGATGGGGCCAAAGAAAATTGAAATAAATCTCCAGCCCATACAGGCAAGGAGACTTGTGGAACTAATTTTTTTCAGCATTTGAATCATGAAATGCATCTCATTACTTTTTTTTTCAGCATGTCAAAACTTGTTTACTTTTAGTCAGAGTGTTTGTTTCTTTAGAATGCAGCTGTCTGGTAACAGGTTAGTTTCTTTACAGCCTACTCATGCATAAGTATTTTCTGAATTAAATTAATACCAGACTTCATAGAGCAATGTACACATTTATCCTTTACAGGCCTAGACAGGCAACATTTAGCAGCAAGAGACTTTATTTCTTCAGGGGGTATTTATGAAGGAGACCCAGGCTCATAATAATCTACTAAAGTGAAGATTGGGCTGATGTAACAGTAACACTTGCAAACTGTGTAACTCCAGTATTAGGTAAAATCATTTTGCTTTAAAAGCTGTTTAAACTAAGTGCACTATCATGTCTTAAACCATCGGCTATGTATAGAAGAAGCAGGAAGGAAAAGGCCATTTCCTGGCTTTTTATGGCATGTCAGCTTTTTTTTTATCTACCGTAAACTTGGTCAACTTCTGCTTGGTCAACCTAATTGGCAGATGTTGCTGCTGACATTTTATTACAGGATTCAGAGGAGGCAGAAGTGGATCAAAGTGATTACAAAGCAACATGGAATCTGGAACTTGTGGAGCCGACACGCCTTCAGCACACTGTGAATCTGTCGCCAAGATTGATCCACATGGCGCAACATGTGATCAACTTACTGAAGCCTCGCATGGCTGCTGCAGTGCTCCAGGCTGGCAAGACAGCAGCACACAATGTGAAGGCAGACTTGAAAGACAAGATTATTCCAGTCATGAATCAAGTATGTCATCATCCTTAGCCGAAAAATGGAGTGTCTTATAGGCATTAAAGGATTCACTTAGATGATTTGCTTTTGATAAAATCATGTGTTTCTGTAAATTCATAATGAATATATTGTTCTGCCATTAGAATATAAATCCTGTGCTGTAAATGAGAAAAACTTGTACAACTTGTAAAATTGTGAACAAAATTACTGTAATTCCTGTGACTCTAGGATCAGAAAATCGCAAATTCACAGTTAAATGGATGAGGACATAATATTAAGATTGAATTATCTGAATTGTCTGTTTGTGGCTAGCAGAAGCCATTCTTTTTGTTTTTTGTAGAAAAAGCTAAGGATCCAGTGAAGAGCTATACATTTTTAATGGAGAAATAATACAGATATGGCATTCCAATAGGTCTAGTGTCTTAATTTTGGTCAACATTAATTTAAATTTTTAGCAGTGTAAGTATAGCCAGTTATCACTTCTGCTTTCTTTTTCCTTCTCAGAGTTTTGATGGATTATTGAAAACTCGTCTTGGCCAAGCTATGCGCACCAATCCACAAGGCAGAATGGTCAAGATGCTCAAACTATCACTGGGTGGTCTGTATGCCATAGATGAGCTGTGGCAGAGGCAAATATCAGGTACTCTACATTATCTCATTCTGCATTTCAGTGTAACCACTTGCTTTAGTTTAGTTAAATCTCCACAGGTGAGCCCCAGTTTTCCTGAATACCGTTGCTGTTGTTGCTATTCCAACTTGTGGTATTGGTAGTCTTGTGGTTAGGCTGCAAACTTGTAATTGAACAGTTTTGGGCTCAAATCGTTGCTCAGGCCCAAAGTTTTATCAATGGGAAAGGCCCTATGCACACATTTCCCTCACTTTACCCAGGTGTAAATGGGTACCCGACCATAGACAGCGAAAGACCTTGTCAGTATGTTAGTACTTTTGGCGCCTGTAAAATAGCAGCTTGAACTGTATCCTTCCAAGGAAATTAAGAAGGTTTCTGAATGATAGTGGTCTGTCAAGGTAATAATAGATTGTAAAGTGCAAAGAGCCCGGTTTAGAGGGAGGTATATGTGCTATATATGAAATCATTATTATTACTATTAACTTCAGAAAACATTAACAAATTTTGTTGTCAACAAATTCATATCTGGTGAAGATTGTTTGCTTTTCTATAGTCACAGTTTCCCTATGAAGCGATCTAGGAATCTTATAAAATCAAAAGTGCAGCAGACATTAGTGAGGGCAGAGAGAAACTTGTTTGCCATTTGACTTATGACTCTATGTCCTGAGACTACGAGTACATGCCAGTAGTTGAGGCAGGCACTCTTTCTCTTACCCACGTGTGTCATGAGCTCCTCAGGTTGACTTTGCCTATGGACATACTAGCTCTATAGATGCACTGAGGATACTTTTATTCTTTCTTCTCCCTTGCTTGCTTGACAAATCAGGGCTACCTGTCAGGCTATGAAGCACTTCCTTAAAACATTATTTCATTTTATGGATAATTAACAAGATATGCTGCAGGAAAATATCTGTGTTGCTTTAAATGCATATGGCCATCGGTATATCATTCTATGTTCCAGAAGTGTTTCGCAACATCAAACAAACATTTATTTTTGTGTTCAAGTTTTGATTTTGATGCCAGAGTAGTTGCATCTAAAACATCCTCTGCAAAATATGCGAATTTTGAAACCATACTATGATGTACTCATGATAAGATGATTTATGAGATACCTCCACATCTGTTTCTTTTTCAGTCCAAGCACTTAGACTGTTGCATATTGATCAAGCAATGGCATCTGCTTTTGAGATGAACACCAAAGTTATCAGCGGTTGGATTCTTCATCCCCCTTTCTTCGCCAAACAATTTATGAAGACTTACGTGTATCCAGATTTACAGCAAGCAATGAAATCGGGAACACATACATTTTCCACTCCGCTGCCTGTCGTCATGACAGGATTTAATGTGAGGAAAGTCAAAGTTGTGCAAGCCTACTTGAAGGATTTCAGTGGAAACATTTTAACGCAAGTCCAGTTTTTTTGGGTAATACAAGCACAGGGCACATTTTGGATAGCTGTACACCGTAAGAGAAAGCTATTTCAGGGGATGGCTTTGGCGGAGCGGAAAATCTGCCACTTACAAATGTGGAGGTCCTGGGTTCAAATTATGTGAGATTCACCAGGAATTTTTAAGTTTCTATGTTCTGACCCACATTTTGTCAGAGAGGGATGTAAAGTCCAGAGTTCCGACCTCTTAAAAGACTTTATAGTATTGCAAGGGGGGTTTAAACTAATGCGAAATAAACAAAAAGTCTTTTTTCAGCAAAATGATGTCTTAGCACATTGCTTAAACTCCCCCAAAAGATTTTTTTATCTTGGATTACTATAGGGCCTTGAATTCAGATTTTTGGTTTGGTTTTGGTTTAACACCCAATGCAACACTGTAAGGTCATTTACAAGGTGCGACCTCCAAATTTTATGTCCATCTCTGATAAGATAGGGATTGTAGCCATGAAACTCCGAAAAAATCCTGATGAACCTCCCCGTATTTGAACTCGTGACCTCCTCGTCTGTAGGTGGGTGCACTACCACTCGGCCATCGACACCCCCTTGAATTCAGAAAATTGCTTTTTCTCAAAAGATAAAAGCTATACATCTATCTACTTTTGCATTGAAATCCTTCATGTTGACTCTTTAAGTTTTGATTACTTTGTGTGTGAGAAGATTCCACCAAGGGAAGGGGGAAAGATGAGATTTAGTTGGTGTCTGTTCAATCCAAGGCACACTGGAGGGGAGGGGGGAGGGCATGAAATCTCCTTACCAGCTGTGATAGGACTATAAGCTTAGATAAAGACAATGAGGGATCTTTTTCTGCTTTTGGATATCTTCTTTTATCATGAGGTGGGATCCTTTTTGCCTTGAGTTTTCTGTGAAGCTTCTTCTTGTGCACTGTAATTAGTCTCTAACTTTCGTTGCTTAGAATTGCAGTTTAAATAGAGATTTGATCAGGCAAGCTGGAGTTTTATTTGTGATATAAATGTCTCAAATTTTTATATACCAAAACATTGTAGATGAAATATAAGTGCACTGAGGTAACGTCCAGGAAAAATCCATGAGAAAGCCAATAATCTATAGAATTATTAGTCTTGAGTTGTATACTTTCCTCAGAGACTGCCCCACACCACTGTTGTTGAAAAGGAAGTCATAGCTGTGATGAAGAGAAAATTTGCAGGAGCAACAAGACTTAGTAAAGACATTGCTATCCTACTTGAAGGGCGCAGGGTCAAAACCTTTGATGGACACATCTATGATTTTGTAGGTAAATGAGCATTTATTTGACGAGATGAAGATGTCAATGTGTACTTTTATCACAGGTTTTATGATTATCTCTAAAAGGCCATAGTTACAGTACAGAAAACCTGAGGACCTAGCTGATTCCCTTAAGTCATTTAAACTGACAGAGCATTTAATTGTGAACACAAACAATCATGCTGCAAGTTAGTCTATTAAAATATAAGTAAACTTTTACAAAAGATGTTACGGTTCCTTTAACTTGAGCTCTTTACCAAGAATTGCATGCAGTTTTAGCCTATTATCTTAAGACTCTTCATGTGTACTGTTATAGAACAAACGAATGCATGTTTGTTTGTCAACAACAACAACCAATCAGCAAAATGAAACTCTATTGGTTATTTGTGTTCATATCTGATGTTACATGTCCTTGATGATCAAATAAAAAATTCATCATATTTTTGTACTGAATAATATTCTTGCAGGGACTAAAAAAGCACAAACTCGGGTGATGCCCATTTAATTGAGTTACCTCTGACAACATGATTTTCTGTCATCAAACCGGCTTTCCAGATGTGAAAAAGCTGTTCCCCATGTGTGTGTTCTTTATGCATTTGCAGAACCTGAAAGGTATCAGTGTACGTATCTTCTCGGAGGTGACTTCAAACAGGGAAAATTTGCCTTGACCTACTCAAAGGATGCTTTCTCAGCAGTGACATCTAAATCTGGAATAACCCTAGCAAGAGATGGATCCTTAGCTGTCTTTGGCGATGAAGAAATTAGGTAAAGCAGTATTCTATTTTGGTATCGATAGAAGATATTTTGTTCACATTTTACTTGGTGATGGAGTAAAAATTAAGCAGGATTTTGATAGGAATGTGACTGGAAAAAAGCTGCATTCTGGTTTTATTATTAATGTTGTGCATTTCCATTTATTGTTCCTACTTACAGAAATGCTATTTTTTCAGTGTGTCCTTTACTTAAACATTTAGTAACTTAGGAAACTTAGCCAAAACTTTTGGCTCAGATTGGGAAAAGCAAGAAGTATTGCTTTAGAGTATAGAAAGCCTTCAGTAAATTTCAAATAATTGAGCTATCATGCAGGCTTTTTCCCCCAAATGTTTGATTTGCTTGCCTGCTCTTTTGATTTAGTTTGACTCTTTAACTTCCTTTCATACAGGTATTTGCCATACATGTCATCCAACAAAGAACTATCATTATTCCTGCATGATGGTGAACTCCATCTTGATGTTGTGGGTGGACTTGCTCGAGTCATTCTTGACCAAGATGGAGACTTTTACCTGATAGAAACAGACAGACGCATCAATAATGCTTCTCTTGGGTTGTTAGGTATGTTAGCACAATATCTTTGTTTTTTGCTCATGGAACATAGTGTAATATAATGTACTAGGAGTGCATTGACTCTATGTGAGGTGTATGAATGGGAGCATATCTGCATACCACCACTGCTATGTTGTTTGCAGAAGACCATGATGTGATCTTCACAATGGTTTCAATGTTTATGTTTACACAGAAGAGTGATCTGTGCTTCAGCAAAGAGACAATACCTTGGCAATGATGGACACTCCCCAGTTTAGTATTCTTTTCTTTACTAAATTTAGGGTTTACCCTTAATCTCATTGGGCTAAAAACTCCTAAGAATTTGTTTCTACTGGAATTATTTTTCATTTAAGGCACACAAAGTTTCTGGCCTTCGTACCAAATCCCTTGTTGTGAGCTGTTTGTGTTCTATGAGCTGACCTGGGACTTTGAACTGAAGAGAAATATTTCAAGAACTGACAACTTTCATGACCTCAACCACTTTCTGCGTGATCAAGTTTCAGAAAACTTATTCTTTCAGGTACCAACAACATGGAGAGGGGTGATGACTTACGTCTAGCAGACAGCTCTGTGGCAGAATCTGATCAAATGTTTCAAGCCGACTATGAGTTGACAGGACACAAGGAGTGTCAAGTGGAACCCTCAAGCCCGCCTTTGATGTGTAACAAGTTTGACTTCCCCTCATGTATGAGCCTATCTACAGAGTGGCCACAGATGATTCCTTGCTTTTTGGTGCTCAACCCTCAGCCCTTCATTGTGAGTTGGATCTTTTGTTTTGTTGAGGTTTTATGGCAATAGTGATGCTATGAGCTCCCTTCAGTGTCACGGAGTAGAGAGGGAAAAAAGCACCTCAAAGAAACTAGTAGTAGTAGATGGAGCAGACCACATAGAAACAACCACCACCCACCCATCTTTCCTACTGGGTTCCATCTAAGTGAACAAAGTCTTCTTAAAGTCAGAGCAAGACTTAAAATAGGAGCGAAGGGGAAGAGGGTTGTGGCAAGTGCCTTATTTTGAACAGGGAGACTGGTTTGGAATCTTTTGCAATTCAATATGATTTTAAAAAGTTTTGCATATTCTTTTGGTGTTGGAGGTTAGAATTGGAGATCCTGTCTCTTTCATGACTTTATAGTGTATCAGAAATGAAACTGACGTGTGGTTAGATTGAACTCAATTGATTTTCCTAATTCTATGTGTTCTTTTCGCATTTTCTGAGGTATTATGGACCTGTTTAAGTTGTTAGATCATTTGCTTGACAAGGAGTAGGATATGATAATTGAAACTCATGCTCATTGGAAAAGGAATGAACAGATTACACATAGACATCTAACAATTATTTAATATGAAATCACCGTGAATGAGGTCTTTGAGGCTTCCTACTTCATTTAATAGAAAACAATGTTTATGTCATTGTTGTTGTTATCAATGGACCAATAGTTGGGCTCTCGCCCTTCTGTTCAATGCCATGTAGTGAAACAAACAAGTTCTCTTCAATTGCTGTGTTGTTCCATTGTGTTATCAATGTTAAGTCTCAGATGGAGAAGTGTAGCTAAAAAATGTTGATACTTCAATTCTCTTTAAATTTAGACAAAATGGATTATTTTTTTGGACAGCTATTGGGGCAAGATTGAAAGGGAAACTGCAAACAGATAGTGATGAAGACTGTTTTAAAATTTACTTATTAATCATAATGGTTTGTCCTCTTACATTGAGGGGCAATTAGTTTGTTATGATTTATTTTTTCCTCAGAGATGCCAGCTCTTTGGCTGGTTTAGCCTCTTAGAAATTCTTTTGAAAAAATTAACTTTACGCATAAAATTGATGAACTACAAGTGTTATTTATCTGGTATTTTTTGTAGCTTCAGTGTCAGCAGGATGAATGTCAAGGTCAGTCTGGCTGTGGAGCTGTCAAGGCTTATTTGACCGCTTGTCGTCACAGAGGCATTTCTGTCAAAACACCAGATCCTTGTGGTAGGTCCACATCTATGTTCTTACCATGTATCCCCACTGTTAGGCAAGCCTTATATCTGTAAGAACCACTTCATACAGTCTACCAATTTACCCTATAATTTTTGTGCATCTCTTTTTACCTCATTGTGAAATATTAAACACTATACTATAAGAAGCATTGCAGGGTGTATCACATGAATACATGATGGAATATTTCACAACGTTTGTGATTGTTCCAGTGTTTTATTTAATACTGAAAATAACCAATAACTCTCATACTTCTCCGCAGCTGAATGCTCAACAAAGCCAGAAGTGATGGACGTTGTTTTTGTTCAGTCACTGCACCGGTCCGTTGTCACAGAAAGCAATGTCATGCTAGCTGCTCACCACCTTACTGACAGTTTGAAAGACATGGATTTGCAAGTGGGTCTGGTCACATTTGGAGGGGAAGGGGAGGAGTCTGCACCAAGGGCTCATCTCATCAATGGAAAGTAAGAGAACACAGTTATTTAGCTACAAGTTATTTATTTATATAGGAGCCAACTTGTTTGCCTGTTTTAGCCTACATTACAACTGTTTTGAGTTCATCTTAGTTTAAGTATTTCTCTTGATGCGTTTCTGTGTCCTTTAATGTATTGGTCTTAGTATTTATCATGACAATTGTGAGCCGAATAGTCGGTCGGCACTCTGGTGTCATCTGCACCTTCTACTCCTTTTGTTGAGTCACTATTGTTCTAAAGGAATTCTTGGCGTGAAAATTACCTTACAATATTGATAGTGCTGTAGAATTCCAATACAATAAACAATTGTCAAGTGTTATTTCATGGCTTTGAATAGGAAGTTGAAGAAAAGGACATAAAGAGTATGGAATGGGCATGGGTGAAGCATGGATGAGTAAGAAGTTGCCAAAGGAGAGGTGCAGTGATAAATTAGACACAAGACTGGTGATGCGGGTCTCTGGGTGATGGAGACAGGGTATAGGGAGGGGCATGAGTGTCCAGTGGGCCCGCAAAAATGGTGTTAAGACTTTCTGCTAAGATGGCGGTCTCAGAATCTACAGAGGTCTAGATGTCAATTTCTATGGATGGAAGGTCCAAGGTTGTCAGGTGTCTGGACTGGGCGATGTACGCTGAAGTCTACTGGGTTTGGAAGCATTTGAGCCGATGCCAAGAAGATGGTTATTGGAAATATCTTTGTCTCAAAGACAGATACATTATTCACTATGTGCTTGTTCATGGGTGTGGCTACTTGAAAGGATGAATACATCTGATGAGAGTCTCATGTTGTTTCCATAACGTTGTATTGTGTTTTTATGCCATAATATTTATGTTCGTTTTCTTCTCTATAACTCATTCCATGTGCTCTTTGGCAGTCTTATCACTATGTATAAGGTGCTCCTTTATTTCTGTCACAGATTGTTTGAGAGAGCCGCAAAGCTGCAAAAATCACTAAACGTGTCCATCCAAGCAGGGGAAATGACTGCAAATGTTACTGCTGCACTAGATATGGCAGCCAATTACCCATTCAGATCACACGCTGCAAGTGCTGTAGTCCTTGTATACCCTCACATGGTATGTGAATATTTACCTACTCTTCCCTTTACTGTGCTCTTTTAAAAAAAAAAATTTCCTCCAAAAAAGGCTTGTTTACAGCCAAAACATTGGATGTATACCTTTTTTAGTTTAGAGTCTTGTATAAAATTTTTCCCGATTGAAAAGAAATAAAATCTCTGATTCTTTCCTTTTCTTTTCTTTTCATTTTCATGATTGTAAATGTATGTGTATGCTTATGGAACATGCAAAATCATGACCTCATCATAATTGTGTTCTGTTAGACTTGACTGACCTAGAAGTTGGGGATGGTGATCCAGAAGGCTAACTTATGCTTCATTGATGGAGGGAAATTTTTCTGAGCTTCAAACAAAGTGAGGTTATTAAAGAATTTGCTTCATCAATGCTACCCGATATATTTTGGGTAAAATGTTATGCTAATGTGGTTTAATATTCTATTGACATTTCTGTAGTCTTCTTCCTTTTTTGTGCACCTACTAAAAGCTCTTCCTTGAAAATGCTCTTAATTGTCGGAAATGAAGTCAGCATGTTACACTTTTGCTTTTTCAGTAAACATCTTAAATATGATAACTTTTTTTTATTCCCTTCTGTTTTGACATGTTGTTTTTTCTTTTTTTCTAACTTTTCTACGTTCATTTATCTTTTCAGTTGACATGCCCTCAAACCTCCAATGAAGGACTGGTAGGACTCTTAAAAGAAAAACACACGACCCTCATTATTGCTGCCAGCTATCCTGAATTTTCCAGCAGCAAGGTGCTGGGCCTGTGGTCTGATGGCAAAGTGATTGGGAAAGCCGAGGATGTCATCACAACTCCTTATGTAAGTGCTTCTCAAACAATATTATATATCTTTTTCTTGCTCTTTACTATGGGACGTGACTGCTGTAGTTGAAGCTTGTTTCATTTAGCATTTTCATTAGTACAACCTCTACCAATACTATTCAGAGGCTTGCTGGGCAGCTGAAAAGGGGGAGGAATATTAGTATTTGGGGCTTTTTAGGCAAAAGAGATTCAAATTTGAAGGGGAGTCACTTCATTTATGACAAAAGATTTAGCCCGTTGTATAGATTTATTGACAAGGTTAGTTTCATTATTATGTGTCGTTATGTCTGTTTCTTTGAGCCCTTCTTTGCCATTGGAGGGCCTTTATGCCTGCTTCTCTCAGTTAGATCACCCATCAGTTCATAGTCTCTTGACATAAAAAGGAGATATATTAAGGTAGAGAGGAGTTTATCCAATATGCAAAAGATCTTTGCTAATGAAGACCAGAGTAATAATCATTTTGCATTAAAAGTTTAATACAGAAAGTAGAGAAGCAACACAAGAAATTTTTTTTTCAAGTATTTTGTTCACTTATACATTTTCCCTTCATCTCAGGATGGATACAGCGAGGTCGTTCAGTCAACTGGAGGAATGTGGCTGGACCTGGACGTTTTGCATGGTGGACATGATGACAAGGTGAAACACGTTGCTAAGCAAGTGCGACAACTCTCAAAAGAAGGACATCCAGGCTGCAGTCCATAAGGCCTCTCAAGACCACTCTGACCCATAAAGTGTTCCTTGTAGTTGAAGCTTCAAGTCTGGCATGTTTCTGTGCATGTCTTACTGTGTTTTAAGACAGACCTTCATTCTTTTGAATCTTGATCTAAAATCTTATTTCAGTGGATTGGAGAGAAGGATTCTCTAGAATTGAAACACCCAACAGGCAAAACCTTTGTTGTAAAGACAGACTCAGATGTTTTTGCTGTGGTTTATTTAGATGTAGCAGACTGGACAAACAGAGGTTATATTATTTCTATCATTTCTCTTTGTGCTCTTCTTCATTATTATTGCAAAGATGGCGTTTATGAATATTCATGATAAGAAAATATCATGTTACTCTTGTGCAGCCCACATCATTCTTTGGATTGAGGGATTGGGATTGTATGTGTAAATTGGTGGAGGGGAGGGATTCTAATGTATGTCATATATACTTTCACTTCTGGGCTTCTGAATATTTAAGCCTTGATACTTTTCACTCTTTTGAGGTTACTGTACCCTGAAACAGCTGAAGACAAAAATTAAATAGGCCACATAAGACAAACAATTTTGAGTATAGTCCAAGCCAGTAATACTGTGTATAGTAAAATCTCATTGGGGTTGTCATATAAATGTCAGGGGTGCTAACAAAATGAGTTGCTTCTCGGATTTTAGTCATTCGGACATATACACATCAAATTAATGGGCTTTTCAAGCCCTACAAGGTGGTGAAATAATTATCTTGACATTGTTAACCAGTTTTGAAATATAAAGGTTTGAAAGAGGGGAGATAAAAATGTAAAGTTTTCAGAAAATCCAGATCAAAGTTTCTTCACATATTTTGACCTAATATCCTAAAAATCCAAAGTTTTCTCTATATGGAAGGACAAAAGACATATTTAACTTGAAGAAAATGGTCTTGGTTGAAAACTGACAAAGTTTACCCCAGTATCAGTTTTCGGCCGATTTCTCAATTCGCCGATTGCGAGAAGCAACTCATTTTGTCAGCACCCCTCACAAATATGGATTGTTGGAAGTTAAGCAGTGAATGTCAAGATGGTTACTGCAATAGTCTTTGAGCAAAGTCAATGCTAATGACTTCCAATGATTTTTACTATAGGGCATTGGATGTTATTTTTTCAATGAAGAAAAACAAAAAGCATTTGCTTATTTCATGTCATTTTATTTTCAGAGCAGAGGTAGAGTAAATGCCTAAAACAATATAGATATATCAATGTATCGTAACTTGATGGGCATGATCATAATTATTCCCTAAAATTTTTCAAACAATTTTAAAGAATTTTCATTCACATCAAATTTTAACAAGTATCTCATAATCACTTATCCGTCAATCTTTGTATGGACTGTGTGGCTCCAGGCTTTGAAGACATTGCAATAAATTAATCAACATAAGAATGTTTTGTCAGTCAACTTTTTCATGTAAGCATATGTGTGTTTTAAGTCGACTCACTCATAATAGTGGTCACACCAGTTCTCTTATAAATAAATGAATAAATCCTATTTGGAGGGTTTATAACACCATTTTTGAATTTTTGTAAAGAATGCCAACAAATGGTTCTGTTGGCATGCACACTGTAACTCTGACATTTTTATGCAATGACTGACATACCCCTGTAAACTCCCCTAAAAATGTTTTTATTTGGATTAACATAGCACCTGGAATGAGAAAAGGCCCTTTTTCTCAAAGGAAGAAAAAGTGGGTATATGTATGAATCATTTTTGCTGTATACCCTTCACATGTAAGCATTTGATTATCTTCATAAAGCATTATTTGTACTGGAGATGTAAGATCAAAGATCATCAATGAAATAAATAGAAAGTTGTTTTCCACAATTCAGCAAGTGTTATAACTTCATCAGTCGTCCCCCCTGTGTCCTACATTCTTGTCTAGGGTGATGGCCTGCCATTCACAGAAAACTTTTTTTCTATTTTACACAAACAAAATCATGTTGTGGCTCCTTCTTAATGTGTGTGCAGTAGGATGGGGCTAATATCAAGCTATCCGCATTTTTTGACAGGTCCTAAATACATCAACTGATAAAGTCTTCTTTCGCAAACACAAGCCATTCATCATGTGCATGCTATTTTATTTTGAAATAGGCCTACCACCAATAAGTGGACTAGACCTGCTGATAGCGGTACTTAAATTAGAAATTAGGTACAGTGACTGAAGTTAGAGGCTTTGAAGCCTGAAATTACCAACTCATGAAATATTTCACTTAAAAAATGCACATTTTTTTGCCAAACAATGGCATTAACCCTTCATCAAACAGAATATTAACTACATGTACAGTCTACTAAAATCTACAATATGTTGAAGAAAGACATGTATATAGAAACAAAAATGGTCGAAAATTTATTTTGTTTTGCCTCTTTGAAACATTTCATGACCAGCATAGTAATAGTATCAATGTTCCATAGAAGGACTCAAACAAAGCATGGCACATTCACAATTCTTATTCACAGAAATACAGTATAAACAAATAAATAAAAATGGTAATATATGGATAAAAGTCATTCACAACAATTGCAGCTTCAACTGACAATGTAAACTGCATAGGATAGGCTCTATTGTCATAGAGGGATTTGAAGACTGAAAGAAAATAAGAGACAGATATGAGATATTCAATAGCATCAGGCATCAAGCAGGCTATATCCCGGAAATTTTCATATTATGACATAAGAATCTTAAAATGTCTCATTTACCTGTAAGAAATCACCTTCTTCAAAATTTAGTTTCATGTTTAGAATAGTTTGGCTTCGGAGTTGGTCCATTTTTGCTTGACAGCGTGGATGATGAAATTGAATATCCTCAACAACATTGTAAAAAATTAAGGTTCTTAGAAAAGTTCAAATTGGTCCCTTTTTGGCCGGATGCTGGTACGTCGACGTGCATAATGCATGACATAAAAAAATATCAGATTACTGTTGCAGATGATAATTCATTAAGTGTGGGCATTATTCACGCCAGTTGTACCAGGTCGGGGCGTGGTCCTCAAAGTGTTCTGTGTCGTTGACTCCGCTCACTAGCACTGTGGAAGGGAATGTCCGGGGGCGGTTGGGGTCCTCAATAGGCTTGGCAGTTGTAGCAACATAACGAATTACATAGCCACATCTGTAGAAGGGAAAGAGACTTTTTGTAAAAAGAAATATACCAGTATCTTACTTCCAAGCAAGCTGAGCAAAAAGGAAGGGTATTCTATCTAAACGGGGCCCGTCTTAGAAAGCTCATTGATTGTAATATACAATTTCACACAAAACAATGAGACAAAAACTATGTCTTATTTACCGTGCAGTAGATAAAATTGTCTGATTGAACCCCAGGGGGCTTTCGTGGTCCAGAGGTTATGGTGTTGGCCTCTCATGCCAATGGTCCCGGGGCAGTGCAGGCATTTTTCTCCCCAAATTTATTTCTTTGTATTCTCTACCTTGTCTACTCTTTCAACTTTACTCTCTGATTCTTTCTCTGACTTGCTCTCCTCATTCTCTTCCGAGTC
>JAUKPP010159173.1:0-14686 GCA_032273245.1 Phyllaplysia taylori
CCTGACAGGCAGGGTCGAAGTCGCCCGTCCCTTAAATGACCTTATAGTGTTGCATGGGACGTTAAGCCCAAACTAAAACCAAAACTTGACATGACTATGACCTTAGTGCATATAATACCATAAAACCGTAACAAGCATAAAATGATCTGACAGTTTCAAGGGGTGTAAAACCAAAACCAAACCAAAAACCAAACCCAAACCAAAAACCAAACTAAAATCATCAGGTTTATATTTATCTTCACATGGACAGTGGCAATAACCTGCAGCTCTGACCGTTTCCAATGCCCGCAAGGCTTCTGTATGTCTCGGGCATTTCTCTGTGACGGAGATGACGATTGCAAGGATGCCAGTGATGAAGATCCAAAGAACTGTCCAGGTAAGCGTTTCTTCTCTCATCTGTTAACTAAACAGCCAAAGATGCTGGCGCCTCTATAAACAACTAACTTTAAACTTTTTTTCACTCATGTTTCCTTGGCCTTTGTTAATGTAAAAGATGTTTTTGGAAGGCACTTTGGTGTTGTGACAATGCAGCGCCCATGTTGTAAAACAGCAAAACAAATAAATTTGTGTTAACCTCGACAAAACAGTTGTTTCAATATTCCCATACGTATGAAAGTTGTAATAAAATTGTAATATTGATTTTGTTTCCAGCCGTGAGCTGCGAGCCACACGAGCACCAGTGCGGCCGAACGTGTCTGTCAACTTTTCACATTTGTGACGGCCATGATGATTGTCCAGATGGCTCAGATGAACAGAACTGTCCAGAGATGACGTGTAGTGGGGAGGAGTTTCTGTGCGACTCTCACTGTATCCCTGGCTCTTGGCGATGTGATCAGGAGGAGGATTGTGACAACGGAGAAGATGAACTGAATTGTGGTAAGTTTGAGTTACAGTCGAACCTGTCCGTAATTGTCACTCGAGATCACAGAAATGTGGGCAGGTTGCCGATATGTACAGATTCCGAGTACAGGTCACTTACATGTATACGATATGGAACTGGATTCTCACAAACTGCATGTACGCCCCCATCAAGAACAGATTGCATAGAGTGTGTAGGAGGCCTTCACAGTGAGATGTCGGGGACGCGTAGGAACTCCGGGGTCTTTGCCTGAAGGGGTTTGGAGTTTGAACTGGAAATATTTTTACAAAAATCTCCTCAAAGGTGATCGCAATGAGCAGGTTGAGAGGCCGCTTTGTCATGGAGAATGACTGAGTGTGGCCACATTGGGCAGGCACCGCTATGTAGAGATTTAATCTAGGTCAGTAACCTTAACCAGGTCAGTAACCTTAACCAGGTCAGTAACCTTAACCAGGTCAGTGACTTTAACCAGGTCAGTGACCTTAACGAAGTCGACTATGGGGGATGGGGGATTCAGTTAGGTCTGCTCTGTCTTTAAGTTGCACTTCTAAGTCTCTGGTGCTGAAATGACCTTATGGTGTTGATACAGCTGTGAACACTTAATGAAACAAATAATTCTCATATTAGTACAAACACAATGCTAGACTTTTATATGTGAGCACATTGTGGATGCTTTTGCAAAAACCTTTCAGAACCGGTGGCCTGCTCTGAGGACCAGTATCGTTGCCGTGACAACACTTGCATTTTGAAGTCTGACGTTTGTGACGGCATCGAAAACTGCCAAAGTGGAGAGGATGAAATGGATTGTGCGCCGGAGAGTGGTATGTCTAGAACAGTTCCTTTGCAGAGGGGGGTTGGCGGGTGTTGAGGTGTTGGCTGCTTTCTCTACCTGCACGTGATAGCCTACTATACGTTGGATGAGATCTCAGTCCTCCTAATGCTCAATTATATCATTTTGTTCTTATTCTGTGGTTGCTTGCCTTTTATTTTGATTCACCCTGGGGGGGGGGGGGGTCCTGGTTGAGGACATTTACTTCAGTAAATCAAAATCTCTGATTCCATGGCACCGACTCAATTGAGCTCTTATTATTTGCAGTCATGACGGGTTGGCTATTTTTAGGCTGCATTTGGCTATTGATTTTTTTCTTCATAACTATGGCCAGAAATTTTGTTATTAGCGGATTAGCTAAAATGTTTCTATAAGATTACATTCATGTATGTATTTAAAGCTATGTGATTGTGGTGGACATCACAAACATGAAACTGCACAATATGAGAATATGTTGGAGAGTACTAAAATCCCCTATTTTTAGAACTTTCTCTGGTCTTCATGAAAAATCCCTTGTTTTGACAACAGTAAGCTCTAGAGTCGTGTATACATGTTGGCAGACATGGTTAAACTAAAACCAAGTGATGATCATTACTGTTTATTGCTTTTGTCTGAGTACTGTTTGCCCATGTGTATATGTGAGTACATTGTGCGACACTTGTCAAAACTTTTCAGACCTGATCGCCTGCTCTGAGGACCAGTATCGTTGCCGTGACAACACTTGTATTCTGAAGTCTAACGTGTGCGACGGCATCGAAAACTGTCAAAGTGGAGAGGATGAAATGGATTGTGCATCAGAGAGTGGTATGTGTATAGCAGATCACTCAAAAAGGGTAACCGGCGCTGTGGTGTGATAGTTAGGCTCTTCACCTGTCATGCAGAAGACCCCGGTTCAATCCAGGGTCGCGGACGATTGGGGTTTTTTTTCTTCTGGGATTTTTTCCCCGTGTCTGGGTTGGTCCTGACAGGCAGGGTCGAAGTAGCCCATCTCTTAAATGACCTTACAGTGTTGCTGGGGACGTAAAACTGGTAACCAAACCAAATAAAAAAGGGTGGTTGGCTGGTGTTGTGGTGTTGTCTGCTTTTTTCTACATGTTATTCTATTGTACTGATTATCATTGGAAACTTTTTGTGTCTTTATCAACAATAAACTGTTGGACCAGAGCTGGGATTCGATCTCTCAACCTTCCAATTATAATGCAACCAGTAGACTACATTGTGAGATGCTTTTTAAAAACTTTTCAGAACCTGTGTCCTGCTCTGAGGATCAGTATCGTTGCCGTGACGACTCTTGCATTCTGAAATCCGAAGTTTGTGATGGCATTGAAGACTGCCAAAGTGGAGAAGATGAAATGAACTGCGCGTCAGAGACTGGTATGTGTATGACCTATCTTTTTAAGTGGCTGGTTGGTGTTTGCTCTTTTTGCCTCTAAATGCTGCTATCATCCCACTCTACTTCATGGTTCTGAAGTTTCAGTACCAGATAATAAATCGGGACAATATTTAGTGTCGATTGTGCCTTTGAAACAGGAACTAAACAAGCTACAGATTGTTGAAATGAGGATTTTTTCGTTTCCTGGGATGAAAAGTTTAGATGTATTCTGAATTCTTAGAAAATTCTGTTTTAGAGTACAAGTTTTTTACTCTAATACCACAGCTGCGGATTTACACTTTATCAAACTTGTTTTCAGAGCCTCTAGAAGAGCTGTGTGCTGACGGCTACCTGTGTTGGAGTGGAGAGTGTGTGGATCAAGACCTTCTGTGTGACGGGAATGTGGATTGCCATGACGGTTCTGATGAGAGCAACTGCCAAGGTGAGATTTGAATCTGATGGAAGCTCTGGCCTTTTCTTTTTGTTGGTGGGTGGTTGGCGGGCGCTCTGATTCGTCTGCTCCTTTGTCTTTCTAAATTTTACTTTTGTTCTAATCTATTTCCTTTGGATGGTCGGCGGGCAATCTGGTGTGGTCTGCTCCATCTACGTCTTTCTTTGGGGTGCTATTGTCTTAATTCACTTCTCCAATTTGTTGTCTCCAGAGACCTGCAAGGCGTACCCATGTAGCCAGGTTTGCGAAAACACCAGGTCCGGCCCACGATGCTCCTGTGTCCAGGGATTCCGTCTAGTCGACACCTTGATGTGTGACGGTGAGTGAACGACCTGTTCTCATTGGTTGTCTCATTGGTTGTCTCATTGGTTGTCTCATTGGTTGTCTCATTGGTTGTCTCATTGGTTGTCTCATTGGTTGTCTCTTCTTTGGGAAGCTATGCTGTTTCCGACTGCCAATTTCTCTGTGTGTGTGTTTGTACCTACATATGTGTGAAGTGCATGGGTACGCACGCTTTTATGCCAGTTCTCAACAACGAGGAAGCAAGGGATAGGGAGAGAAAGGTTTACAAAATATTTTGCACTTCAAAAACTTGTGAACCTATGAAAAAGAACACAGAATTTTTTTGTCAGAGATCAATAAACATTTGCTCATTCACATTTTTATATTAACAGGTGTCTCTATCTCTCTGCTAGGATGTTGTATCCCTCTCAGCTCGGGTAGACCTTGACGGGTCGACAAACAGGCTTGAAGTGGCTCGAATAGTAACTCAAAATGCAAAAATTTTGGCAATATGTCCCTTTGTGAGATAAGCAATCGTGTGATTGATATAAAAATTGTTAAAATTTTAGCTCCAGCCTTTTAAATAAGCTATCATGCTAAGAAAGTGGTCGTACAAAAACCAAGTAAACTGCTGAATGATATGACTTTCTTGACAGGCAGATTTTCGGTCCAATAGTTTTTAGGACATTTTGTACCCTTATGTCCTCAGACTTTGACGAGTGTCTCAACATGAACGGAGGCTGTAACCAGATCTGTGTCAATAGAAAGGGAGACCACCTCTGCACCTGCGTCAAGGGCTATGTGAAAGGAAAAGACGGCGTCTGCAAAGCTTCAGGTCAGTGTCTTCATTTGAAAACTAGTCTTGGAAATTCGTCTTAGTCTAAGTCAGCCTGGTGTCAGTATACTATAACGGGGCAAGACAGGTAACTCATGTTGTTACACCTTCTCCACCTCTTAAATTACCTGAGTGTTTCGGGGGATGTAAAACTGCCAACCAGATCAAACCAAACTACACCTTCTGTCCCAAGTGCGGCATCAGGTCGTCTTGATACATTACTGTAGATGACACAGCTGTAGCAAGTAAAAGGCACTGAACTCCAAATGGAATGTATCAAATTCAAATTCAAATCTCTCATTCAACAGCACAACAAATTACATTTATAAGACTTCCCGACACTGGCGGCTCACATCAACTGGTGGTTTATTCAGACTGTAAGGGCTGAACTTTATCCACAAGGAAATAGGAGGGAGTCAGTGAGATATGGAGGGAGGTAACTTTTGAACACAATATCATTGAACAAAGCATCAAAGCATTCAAAGTGAACGTCCATACTTATGCCACACCACACCACATAAAAAATGCAGTAGATGATTGACAGGTTTTCTGGTGTGATCTGTTCCCTTGACTTCGTTTCATTCGTTAATTTCCTAATCAATTTCCTGGCATTTAGATTACCTTAGTGTCAATTGTGCCGTCAAAGCTGAATTGAACAAACCAAGAGACTTTTCTCCTTTCCTGTACAGGCCCCCGTCCAGACCTCTACATCGGAACAGCGACAGGCATCAAAAGATTGTCTTCAGGAGGCACAGCCGAGTCTATGGCCGTCTCTATGGAAACCATGGCCACGCTCCTTGATGTCAACGTACACACAAAGGAAATTGTCTGGGTCCAGTATCAGGTAGAGAGACAGATTGCTTTTGTTGAGTTTATCGTATCCCTTTCTCTATCCATCTTACCCCACCTGTCTGTGGTGTAGTGGTTAGGCTCTTCACCTGTCATGCAGAGGAAGGGAGTTCAATCTCCGCATTTGTTGAACATTTCCATGTCTCTGCTGGGATGTTATGTTCCTCTCAGCCCAGGTTGGCCTTGACTAGCAGGGTTTAAGTAGCTTGTGTCTTAAAAATTACCCTTCAGTGTTACAAGGGCATTAAACAACACAGAAATGGAACTTATGAGTTTTCCTACCCCTTATACTTTGGGACATCTTTATCGATCATGATTTATCTCGCTCACTCTTCTTTATCCATACAATGTTGATAGAACTGTGACACATCAATGAAATGAGTTAAATGTTGCAGGGAAGTAAAACTGGTAACCAAACCAAAAACATCAATGAAATACGTGTAGTTGGCATTGATAAGTCTTTCTGTAGGTAGTTTGAAAGCTTTCTGGTGTGATTTGCTCCTCCTCGTACTATGTATGTGTCCTAATCTACTTCCTGTAAAACCTTACACAAACAAATCTTTCTTGCTCAGGAGAACCAGTCGTCCCGAATGACCCTACACAAATCTTCAGAATCCTCGGAGCCTCAGGTGATTTCCGACAAGCTCGGGATTGTTCGAGGACTGGCAGTTGACTGGGTCACGGGCAACGTTTTCATCTCACAGGTCAGTGCGGAGGTTTTAGTACGACAAAACTTGGTTAAAATGTACCAGCGTCTGTGGTGTAATGGTTGGATGCTTCGCCTATAACGCAGAGGACGTGAGTTCGAGGCCAGCATTGGGCAGTTTGTTTTATCGAGTATATCTTCGTTTTTCTGCTGGGATAATGTCCCTCTCAGTCCGGGTTGGCCCTGACAGGCAAGGTTGAAGTAGCCCATCCCTTAAATGACCTTACATTGTTGCAGGGAATGTAAAATTGGTAACCAAAAAAAAACCCTGGTTGAAATGCTATCTCTGGTCTCATTGATAGCCTGTATATTTAAACAAATAAAGGACATCTCATGATGGAATGGATGGATTTGTTCCAAACTGACACTGAATATGTCTTTGCTGTTACTATTTTCATCTTATGGGCACTTGCATGACCGTATATTGCAGATAGTGCCACTGAACTCCCTCGGAAAAATATCAAATTTCAGTTATCAAGTGTTGCAAGGGGGTTGAAACCAGAACCAAGTAAATGAAATATCAAAACTTCAGTTTGAGAATCCCAATTAGGTTTGCTAGACAAATAAATGTCACGGACGTCTATGTGGGTGGTCGGCGGGTGCTCTGGTGGGCTCTGCTTTCTTGTTCTCTGTGTATTGCTATTGTTTGATTCTTTCTGGCTCTGATCAGATCTTTTTGTGTCAATGGTGCCCTAAAACCTCAACTGTAATAAAGGTGTATTTCATTTATTCCAGGAGACATCAGGTGATTATGTCATCTCGGTGTACAACCAGCAGGGTTATCATGCAACCCTGCTGAACGGAGAAGGGTCCGAGCTCGGAGCCATAGCTCTTCATCCATCAAAGTAAGTGAGCCTTGGACAGATATACTTTTGAAATGTTTGTAAAAAAGGGCTTATTATTCTCCCCACTCAACGGCGTCTGTGGTGTAATGGTTAGGCTCTTTGCCTATCATGCAGAAGACTCGAGTTCAATTCTGCATGCTGATGTGTGGGTTTTTTCTGTGGGATTTTTCCCTTACACGCAGGGTTGAAGTAGCCTGTCTCCCTAGATGTAAAACTGATAACCAAACTAAATCATCCCCTTCAAGCCAAGCTTGTTCAAGCGGGTCACTCTGAGAGTGTGGGTGGTTGGCGGGGGCTCTGGTGTGGTTTACTCCTACTTGTCTCTCTGTGTACTATCAGTTTCCTGGTGCTTAAAGTATCTCATTGTTGGTGGTGCCTGCACCTTAACTAGGGAAGTGAACCTACTTTTTTCTTTGTAATACTATTCCCCTATTTTATTTTCTCATGGCACTGAAATGACCTTAGAGTTGTAGTACCGTAAAACCAATTTCTCTTCCAACCTGCAAAAAACCTTAACTAAATAAACCATTCTGTCCTCAGAGGCTTGATGTTCTGGCTGTCGATTCACCCGACGGACAATCGTGTGGACGGAGCCTGGATGTCCGGAGATCACCACACAACCATCGAGGCCCGCATAGGCCAGTGGCCTCTGTCACTCTGTATTGATCATGCTATGGAGCGTTTGTACTGGCTCAATGGCTACTCAGGAGAAGTTGAAACCATGAAAATTGATGGTTCAGAAAGGTATGTGAAGGCATAAAGATGGGCTAATGTCAAAATCAACAGGTTTTGTGAACAAGCGTGTTGTGAGCCAAAATAAGTTTTGAGTTGCTGCACTTTTTGTATTCATGCCAGTCGTCCCCCATCTCTTAAATGATCTTAGTGTTGCAAGGAACGTAACACTTGTAACCAAACTAAACCAAATACCACAGTCAAACCTTATCAGACAATCAACTGTGCAAACCATTTTTCTTCTTTTCCTGAATTGCTTTTATTTTTTTTATTTTCACTCTCCAAGTCTCCACCTGTCAAAAGTGACCACTGCCCTGACAGGCAGGATCAAAGTAGCCCGTCCCCTAATTGACCTTACAGTGATGGAGGAGACATTAAGCCAAAAACCAAACCAATCCCAAAACTTTGTGCTCATCACAGATACACAGCTATCCGGTCTCTGTCTAGCAAGATCCACGCCATGGACATGTTTGAGGGAATGGCGTACTTGACCAACCAGGGCAGCAACAGTGTCCAAATGATTGCTACATACAGCCCTCTACAGCATCGACGGAGCCCGGTCAAGCTGACCCATCCTGGTCCCGTCAAAGTCAGCCACGTGCTAAAGCAACCCCCTGGTAGGAAAAGTTACATCTGCCTCTCTATAGAGTTCCCCTGTACTAACTGCCATCTTGCATTTTCCTACAGTTTAAACCTCTCTATAACTCACAGGAGTAGGTGTTGTAAAAATTAACTGCATTGTTATTGTTACCAGTAACTTATGGGGTTGTTGGCGGTAGCTCTTGTGTGATCTGCTCCTACTTTGTTAATACTATTGTCCAATTTTACTTTTTGTTTCTGAGATTACCTTAGAGTGTTGATAGTGCCATAAAACCGAAATGACCTTATAGTGTCAAAAGTGCCATAATGCTGAAATGACCTTATTGATCATTAGTGCCATAAAACTGAGATGACCTTATAGTGTTGATAGTGCCATGAAACTGAGATGACCTTATAGTGTCAAAAGTGCCATAAAACCTCAACAAAATATTTCTTTTTGCTTGTTGTCCAGCTGTGACAGGTAACTTGTGCGCCAACACGTCGTGTATGTACCTGTGTGTGATGACCCCGGGCAGAGGTCGCTGCCTGTGTCCTGACGGTGTCGCTGTGGACGGAAATGAGAAATGTAAAGGTAAGGAATATGGCTGAACTTTAGGACCTTGCTGTGGGTGGTTGACCAGAGCTCTGGTGTGATGTGCTCTTTCTACATCTCTTTGTGTGTTACCATTTCTTAATCTACTTCCTGGTTCCAAAATTACCTTAGAGTATCAATAATGACGTAAAACATCAAGAAAATGAATGGTCTTCTTCCTGGTTCTTAATGACCTTGCAGTGTCAATAATGATGTGAAATCTTATTCAAAGAAACAAGCCTCTCCTTTTTAGATTACAAAATGTAGTCGCTAACCATTCCACCACATACACTTAGGGCAAGAGAGTTTTCAGGAGCAGTGTGACATCTCTGGTGTAGCGCTAAGGCTCTTTATCACTCAAAGGATGAGGATTCAAGGCCTGCACGGGACAGATCTTTTATTTGTCTCTCCATCTTTCTCCTGGGAAAAATCCAACTGACACTTTTTTTTTTTGGCCTTTTAGAAATACGGAAGTTTTTAACCTATAGAATCTTGAATATGTTGCCTCTACATTGTCTTCCACCCTTGTCTTTTTTCATTACATATTCAAATTTTCTCCCCGTCTGTTAGGTCAAAGAGTGGAATCCTCCGTTGACCAAGTCCTGAAGGTGTCGCTAGCAACACACGAACCATCCTCATCAACGACCTCTGCATCTCCCTCCACATGCTCACTTCAGTGTCAAAATGGTGGCTCGTGCATCAATGTGGCTCAAACAGTTCTATGCAGGTTGGTAGAATTTGTCATTTTTCTGGGATGGGGCGGGGGAAGGGATGGCATACTCTAATTTTTTCTGTTACTTCTGTCCTTATCTACTTCCTTAGGCTAAAATGATCCTAGTGTCGATTGTGCCGTAAAACCTCAGACTCAATTAAACCAAAATGCTATTTTTTATTCCCTTCTTTTCTAGCTGCAAAGAAGGCTCCAGAGGAAACCTCTGCCAACATGAAGGAGAGAAGGAGGAAAAAGCGGAGGAGGGCGAGTCTCTGGTGTGGATTGCTGGTCTGGTCATTGGTCTGCTGGTCATCGTGGTTGTGGTCATCATGGTAGTCTGTTACATCAGATTCAAACGGTAGGTCACCCTGGCGTGCTGGAGTTTTGGATTGGTCTTTTAACTTTTTTTTTTCACATTATGGCTTGGACGTTTGAACTTGACATAATAGTAATGGACCTAATTCATCAAAGCTTGAGGCAATTGGAATGATGTATGTAAATTAGATGAGTATGAGCATTTACATACATGATGTATTTTGAATGGAGTACAGAATCCAACAAAACAAACATGATATTGCTTTGTCAATAGTACCATGAGATCTCTGCAAACAAAAGGCTAGAAATGACTCCATCTACACATGCTAGGATGCGGTGTCCATCTCAGCCTGGGGTGACCCTGATAGGTATAGTCAAAGTAGCTCCCTTCTATAATGTGTAACAAGATGTGTGGTTGGCGGACACTCTGGTGTGGTCTACTGCGTTCATTGTGTTCCTATTGCCGTTTTCTGCTTCCTGACGCTGAAATGACATTAAAGTGTCGATAGTGATGTAAGACCTCAACAAAACAAACAAGCAAGTCTTACAAGGAGCGTAAAACCAAACCAAACCAAACCTGTTTTCCTCCCCAGCAACAACGCCAGCTTCATCAGCACCATCAAGTATCTGCACAAGAGAAAAGGCAGCGGGGCCAAGGAGAACGACAAGTCTGAGCTGGTTCCAGAGATATCGTTTGGCAACCCAGGATTTCAGGAAGAGATCAACCAAGAGGTGAGGGTTTGGTTTAGGGAACCGGTGTCTGTGGTCTGGCCTAATAGTTAGGCTCGTCATCTATCACACGGAAGACTCTAGTTCGATCCCAGGTATGGATGAGCATCTGTTTTCCTGCTGGAGTTTCTCCCTCTGTCCAGATTGGCCCTGACAGAAATGGTCGAAGTAGCCCATCTCTTAAATGACCTTAGTGTTGCAGGGGACGTGAAACTGGTAACTAAACCAAACCAAACCCCTCTTTCCATGGACTCAAAAATTGTATTTCTTCTGTATCATCCCTCTCCAAGTGTTACTATTGTCCGTATTTGTTTCCTGGAGTTCTAATAACCTTACAGTGTCGATAGTGCTGTAGAATCCCAGCAAAAGAAACCATATAGAGTAAATAGGGCCTATGTCTTGTAGAAATTATATTATTGAGAGACCGTTTCCTTATGATTTTCCAGGCAGATGCTCAAGGAGATTGGTGGAAAAGAATTCTCGACCGGTCACGTCGTTCAGTCGACTCGGCCTTCAACAGCAGCCAGCCTAGCAGTGAGAGCAGTGGCGACCTTGAGAATCCTGACGAGGTCATCAATGCCTGCGTATTCAGGTGTTCTCCTGACAAAAGGACTTTGCTGAAATAAACATGTGCACCACGTCCCATTGGATGTGGTCTGAATATTTGGTTTCTCCTCTTAATTGACCTTTTTGTGTTGCAAGAGGTTTTGAATCTAAAGCTCAAACCAAATCTTAAAACATGGGATTATGGGATTAATTGTGATGAAATTAAGCAACAATAAATTCTCTCAGGATAAAGTGGTCTCAATGCTTGGAGTACATTAGTTCTTTACATGGTGTGTAGTGTAAGCTAATGAATGTATCAGACTTAAAGACTAGGTGTAATAACTGCTAGATCAGATATGATGGCTTAAGGTTGAAATTTTCTGACGTAATCGTCAACATTAAAGCCACATTTTGTCTGTTCTTCAGGGAGATGTATATTATATTTATATACAAGCAGAATTTTTCAGTGCATTCTTACTTTAATTTGCCATATATACATGTACATATTTTTACATTCCAAAAGAATTCATGTTGGTGAGATATTTTCCAAATGAATTTACTTAAGCATTTATTTTTACTTGGTGATTAGAATTTCAAACATAATAATTGAAGAAAACATTTTCAATAGAAAAGAAAATTCAGACTGTAAATTAGCATAAGAATGCCTACAATACAAGACTCTATTCTAAAGATTTAACTGTTGTTTGAAGAACTAAATATGAAGAGATTGGTATGGATTTTGCTTTGCATCATATATAAACCACACTGTTAAAAGAGTTTGAACATTAAGAGAGTGTCCCCTGAGAACCGCGTCAATGGAGTTTGTTGATTGTTCTAGATGGAATTGTTGTCTTGTTTTCATGTAAAAATCTATTTTTGAAAGTCTGTTCTAGATTTTCATTTAAAAAATTGTATTTGCATGCATGAACAGCCATGCATCTTTATCTAAAAAAAATTTCATATTCAAACTTTACTACATGTATATTCATAAATATTGAATAAAGTTGATGAAAAAAAATCATCTTTGTTTAATTATATATTGTTCTCCATTTCTCTCAGCTGTTGCCGTGGAGACGATCAAATCTTAAGTTTAGAGCTGTCTGTATGCTCTCCAAATCTATGTGAGGGGAATAAAGGGCATTTTGCATTTCACTAATTTCAGCTAATCATTTTAGCTGATAGTCAAAGTCATAATTTCACCTCACAGAATGTGGAGACCATACAAACAAGACAATGCTGAGGTAATTAAATGTTTTAGAATGAACCTATATTCGTCATGATGCTAAAGAAATGAACAGTCTATTCTTACCCTATTGAGAAATTTGAAAAAACTTCCCAATTCTTCAATAAGTATGACTTGGGTAATTTTGCAATTTCTTAAATATAAAAAAAAAATGCATTGGCACTTTTTTAAATGGAATAGTAATAAAAACATGCAAGAGATTTTTATAGCTGAATCCAATTTTGTATCAGTTCACAAATGCCCTAGGCCTGACTTTTGCCATTTGTTCAGCACCACGACGATATATGGTGAACTCAGGTCTTACTTCATCCTGTCTTGTTTTTCTTTTGTACGGGTGGTTGACAGATGCTCTGGTGTAATCTGTTCCTTTTACTTCTTTCGTAGTCACTAACGTAGGCTATTTCCCGGCACTTAGAAGACCACTGGCGTCTATGCTGTATTTGTTAGGATCTTTGCCTATCATGAAGAGGCCAGGAATTTGATCCCCACATTGGACAAACCTCTTTTTCTTTCTGTTGAGATGTGCCCTCCGCAGTCTGGCCTCAGTCTGGGACAAGTAGTGTGGAAGTGTTTTGAGAATTCTACCTCGAATGACCTGGGTTGGCCCTGACAGGCCCTGGGCCTAAGTAGCCAGTCTCTTAAATGACCTTACAGTGTTGCAGGGGATGTAAAACTGGTAACCAAACTAACCAAAACATAAAGATAAAATTGAACTTTGTATGAGATCACCTGTTCTGCACTTCCCCTACTGGTGCTATGGTGTAATGGCAGACTCTTCACCTAGTATGCAGAAGACAAGATCAATCCCGCATGCGAATGATCTGCATGTTTTATCTGCTGGGATTCCTCCCTCTCAGCCTTGGTTGCCCCTGACAGGCAGGGTCGAAGTAGTCCGTCTCTTAAATGACCTTACCGTGTTCGAAGGGACATAAAACTGGTAACCAAACCAAAGCAACGCTTTGTTTAGTTGGATGGTCTCTCCTCGTTTTACTGCTGGGAAGGCTCTCAGCCCAGGTCGAAGTAGCCTCTATTAAATGACCTTACCGATACTTGAGTGTTGCAAGCGACATCAAACCAAAGAATAAATCTTGATCTTGTTGTAAGCTCACTGCTGCCTTGCACGTCTCCACAATTTTTGTTAGATAAATACGGAACATTTCCCGTTTCAGCCAGTGTGTTTAAAATCACATTCACACCTCAAAAATCTGGAGATGGCACAAGATAGCCCTGAGCTCACTGTGTCTTCTCACCTCAAAATCTATGACCCATTTTCATCTAAAAAAAAAAAAAAATGTTTGAAAAATTTACAGATTAAGAAGTTGACAAAAAACAAACACACAAGAGACTAAGAAAAACTTCTGTGGGCTGAATTCTGTTGTGTAATGTCTAGGCTCTTCCCCAGCCACACAGATGTGAATTTAATCCCCACATTAGGAAAAGCACCTCTCAAAGCTTGAGAGGCATATCACTGTATCTGAGAAAATGGCTTCTAAACATTTACATTTCATTGTAACACAAGGTGTGGAATCATGACTGACTTTGATTTGGTTACCAGTTTTACGTCCCCTGCAACACTGTAAGGTCATTTAAGAGACGAGCTACTTTGACACTGCCTGTCAGGGCCAACCCGGACTAAGAGGAAAAAAATCCCAGCAGAAAAAAACCCAGATCCTCCACGATCGGGGATCGATCCAGGGTCTTCCCACATGCAAGGCGAAGAGCCTAACCATTACACCACAGCGCCGGTCACATCTCACTGAATGACTGCAGATACAACAATATATGTGTTGTAACACAATGAAATCAGGCGCTTGTCAATTTTTGGACAATTTGAGCTTTTGGTACCATTATAAACCTTGAACATTTCTCTAACTGCCAGTGAAGAAATTATCAATTTATCTTGTATAGAAGTCGAGATATTTTCAATTTTGACTACGTAAGAGTCACCCTCTATCAGAAGGAAACTTAAAAATAAAATGGCCATTAAAGTTTCCTGCCTTTCAAAATAGAGCTCTTTTTCTTTCAAACGTTTTTTAGTAGAATGCCCCGTGAAATGTGTTATCAAATTAATACAGTACCAGGCCACAAAAACCAGCCATGGTAAAAATGTTCTGAGACTCAGAAAAAGACTGATAACACCGTTTGTTTTGACAAGCGCCTTGTTTCATGGAGATGCAAGACATATACCTCTCAGTAGTTTCCGTCTCGAG
>JAUKPP010159284.1:0-14683 GCA_032273245.1 Phyllaplysia taylori
TGTTTCACGCTGACGTAACGCCAACTGACCAATGAGAATCGAGCAAATTATTATCAACTCAGTTCGAGGATTACAATGCATATTGTATCATTCCATCAGCAAAACCTGCCCAATCATTTCATTAAAGTAAGATAAGATTAGATATGAAAAGATAAGATAGACATGCTGTGCACATCCACATGCACACTGGACAGCACAATTTCTCTTAAGTCTAAAGTACCGTGGATAAAAGACTTCAGACTATGAGTACTGTACTGGAATTTTTAGGTTTTACGCCCCTTGCAACACAGTAAGCTCATTTTCAAGGCAGGCTACTTCAACTCTGCCTGTGGGGGTCGACCCTGGCTGAGAAGGACACAACATCTCAGGGAAATCGGAATCACCACAGATGTTGGTCCTCAGGAAGTATGTTAAGATAAGATGAGAGATACTCTCTTGATCCACAAAGGAAATACACGTATAGGTGGATTTACTGGGCAGTAAACATGCGGAAGACATTACTTACTTATTGATAGAGGCACCAGCTTTTTTTGCTGTTGTAGCCAAACAAGCCAGAGATATGGCATTGACATGGGAATTTGCACATTACAATCATTCATGAAGATACAAAAAACTCAAGACGGACCCCTCACTTGTGAAAGCGCACTGTACTGGATCTCAAGGAATACACTCACCTGTTGATGACTGTTCGCTGTTTGCTCCGCCCACCAGAGCTCAAAGTCTTTCATCAGCTGAACTTTAGATTTCTCCAGAAAATGCTGCAAGTGCTCTATCTCTGACTTCATGGCCCGAAGTGATGTGAATGTGTCTTTGTAGCTGAAAGATGTTATTAAATTGAATGAATACTGCCCGTGGAGGTGCTGGGACCCCACCAGGGAAAGCAAAGAATGGCACCTTCTGCTCTGATGCATAGCATGATACTGTACAAGGCGGCAAAAATGCATCACAACTGAAGCCACTCTTCTCAGTTTAAACAATAAGAGTACCCATAAAAAATGGAACATGGTTGCCTGTATGGTGTGGGGACCCTGCAGTGCACTTGTGGAAATACAAACCACTGCAGGATGAATAGGCCATGTACCGGTATGTAAAATTCAGTCGTTGTGACTTACCCCTAAGTTCTAGCAGGGGATCCCAGAAAAAGAAGAAGAAGAATGAATAGATGTTGACAGCACTGAAATTATTTTGTTTTAAATATTGGATCCTCACTTCATTCAGTTGGTGAAAGAAGCAAATGCAAACAACACTTAGTAAGGAATGGGTAAAAATAGCTGGCAGATATTTTTATATATACATGTATTTAAAAGATATAAACAATAAAAACAATAACTTCAGCCTGCAATAGTTTCCATCAAATATCATCACCAAATGCAAGGTTGGAAAGACATCTTTTCTCCATCTTTTTCAAATTGAGAAAAAATAGTTTTGCAATAACAACAAAAAGGAAGTTTACAACAAAATGATGACGATACTATGACACTGGACAAATCAGTCAAAACTCAAAATCCTTCAAATGCAAACAGCCTGTCAAGACTGTTCACGCTACAATCAAGTTAAAGAGTAACAAGAATCCCCCTGAGAAGAACAAGTAATACATAAAAATATCTCAACACTTTAAATTCATAAATCTACTCACATGTTTTTCTCCTCCTCCATCTGTTCCTTTATTTCTCTCTCTATTTGACTCTCTCCTTCTTGCCCTATGAGAGAGAATTTTCAAAGATAAAATTAAAAGACTATAATTTATTACACATGAATACCATGCTGCAATTGCACTTCTCTCCCACACAGATGTTTCAATGCCTAAGTCTTTACCCCAGATAGTGAGGAGGAACAATTGCATGTGCCTCCTTTTGTGATAGAGCATAAACTTGGTGACATAACAAACAAAACAACATATGACCCAAAGGCTCAGATGACTACTTGTATGCGTATGAATGAGGGCATCTCTACACAAAAGCCATATTAACCTTACCTTCCATTTCTTGATGGGTCCGAATCTGTGCTAAAGAGTTTTTCAAATGATCTGGAGAGTGGAAAATCGAAGACAGGCATGATTAGTATGTAAAATGTAGTCTTTTTAAAAAGACATTGCAGCTTTTTGCTTTCTTCAACGATTCAGATAATTATGATATTGATACATTGATATAAGGCTCATATACTATTAGGGAATGTAGTGGAAAGCTGTGCGACAGTGTAAAAAAGTTTTTTGGTATAAAACAAAAGAAGATATGGGTCACATAAAGGCAGCAAAATTGTATGTACGTAGGCAATTCATAATATCAACCATTGCTGGTTTGGCAGCTGATTGATTTCGTGCGTGAAAACATTTTTTTTTTTTTTTCAAAGACCTTGATAAGTTTTAATATTTCATCAAGAATACTGGCGCTGTGGTTTAATGGTTAGGCTCTTCGCCTGTCATGCAGTGGACGCAAGTTTTTCTACTGGGATTTATTCCCTCTCATCCCGGGTTGGCCCTGACAGGCAGGGTCAAAGTAGCCCATCTCTTAAATGACCTTACAGTGTTGCAGGGGGCGTAAAACTGGTAACCAAAAGATCAAGACTGAAGATAGATATTTACTATGGATGCTAATAAAACCTCAGTTAATTTGAAATCGAATTATACATTGAAAATTCTAATGACTTTTGTATCTGAGGCACTATAGAATATAAAATATCCTTTGCATACTGATCCCTTAGAAACACCACTGTGAACAAGAATGTCGGAAAATTGTCCTTCAGGGTAAACTAGCAACTGTTTTTTTGCACATAATCACTCACTCATTTTCTGTTTGGTTTTGTTAAGTTTTTCCCCAAGAGATTTTGCCTCTCCGTAGCGCTGTTTCAAAATTTGCTTGTTCATGTCAATCCTGTCACGGTCATGATAGTCTCGCATGAACATATCAAACGCCTCCTGACGACCCAATGACATGCTGCCCACTGGTGAAGAGAATGATATCTGATCAGTTTTTCAAGCTTGGGTAAGTATCTGTTTGTTACGAAAACAAAGTAAAATTGAAAATATGATTTTTCCTGAAAAGCCTTCAAAATTGATACACTAGGACATTTGCAAAGCACAAATTCTCACACAACAGCAATCTATACGCACATTACAACCTATACTATTACCCAGCAGATCTGAAATGACTGGAAAGCATACAGTGCAAGTGGCAATACCACATGTGCTAAAACACAAACATACATGATACATTTCCAGGCACCATCTTTCACTGTCAATCGCTGGATACCCCTTCCAAAATTTGTGCAAAGCACCTTTCCCAAGACTGAATGTTAGGGCAAGCTGGGTCTCTGACTCCTGAATCTTCAACCGTATAACTGTGAGTATGGTAGCCTTACCATTGCATTTTTCTATAAAACAGCAGATCTGCAAACTTGTACAAAATACACAAACATAAAATGTAAGCAATAAGACACACATGGTTTCTCATCCCATCCTAACAAACAGCAAACTAAGGCTACTCACATATTTTCGTTTTCATGCTGTCTTCCTTATCAATTGCAGCCGCAGAGTGCCTGGCTTGCCTGGGTTGCCTCCCTCCGTCGGCACGACTTTCACTGTCTGGGCGATCCTGATGGGAGCTGTTGGAGCTCTGACTCTCTGAGAAAAAGGGTAAGTAGAAAGACAAGATAAATAAAAGTCTATTTACTGGAACAGAAAGAAAAAAACCGTTCATACATTCATGTCACAGTCAATAAACATAAATGCCCCACTGCATGAAAAACTGTGTGAAGTATTTCACAGCAAAATACAAGATATGCAGATTTTGAAGAGAACATAATATTCAACAATGACATTTCCTTTCCCTTTGAGTGTCTAAATCTCAAACTTTATAATGATGACATAAAGATATAATGATGACACAAAGATACAATTCATCTTGTCTGCTGAAAATGCCAAGCAAGTGGCAAATTAATTTAAAAAAACAACAACAACAACCCAATCTTTCTCAAAATAAGTAAGTGATAGATGTTTATTAAAATAACAGTGACAATGACCACTGAGGCACAAAAGAAGCAAAACTTCTAATAACTAATAACTAAAAAAAAGAAAGAGGGGGGAGGGGGCGGGGGCACTGGGGAAAGGAAGGTGCTTGTGGATTTGCGGGAAAGGAAAGATGAAAAGATGAAATTTAAAAAATGCCAAAGTTGGTAACACTGACAAACACTCTTGAAAGAATTGTGAATAACAGAAACGAAGCAACAATCGCTTTTCCAAGACCTAAAATGCACCTTCTCTTCTATGTCAGTTTAACTTGAGTAGCTTATAAAATAACCTATTTGAGCAGTATTACCTGAATGCATTCTCCCTTGACTGTGGAAGCCGTTGACTTGATCGGGGTTTCCATGTTTTCTATGAGAGGAATGGCTTGAAGGTCTGGCTCCCGACTGTGGGTTCCCACTGTTTCTCTGGCGCTCTTTCTTCAACATGTTTACCAGAATGTCTTTGCAAAGATTTAAGGAATGTTGGCATCTAAAATGTTACATCTGTGCAACTAATCACCACCCAAAGTTGTAAAGATCAACAGGAATCAAAACTCTAACATAATGCAGTAAGAAAACTTTTTGACTAAACAATGTAATACATGTAGTGGTAATCAGAACTTACCAATGATACTTAAAAAATCAACCCAAGTAGTTGTCCTTATGTAATGACAATGTCCATTCTATAAGTTTCAGTCAGAAAGAAGAGGAGGAAAGGGTAATCTTACAATTCTTTTCTTTTTTTATTGTTAACTATCCTAAATAAAAAGGAAGTATTCTCTGAAAGAATAAACAATCTTACGACGACAAATGTTTCTATGTGAAGAAAAAAATAAATAAATAACCAAACCCCCCCCCCCCCCCCCCCCCAATCTCATAAAAAGGATACTGATCTCATTGTCTCTCTGCTCCACAAGTTCTTTCAACTTGGCTGTCTCTGTATCTCTGTACGGCCCAATGTCTGGAGTGGCTTCCCTCATTATTGGGTCTGGCTGTGTGGGAGCTGCCATTGATGGCTTCTCTAGAATGTACCTCTGAGGAAAGTTTGAAGTTGTTTACTTTTAGAGGCGCCAGCTTCTTTTGCTGTTTTAGCCTGCCGAGGAAAGGCAAAAACTATAGGTTTGGTTTATAGTATCAAAGATAGTGACTTCGGCCCTGCCTGTCAGGGCTAACCCAGGTTGAGGGGAAAAAATTCTAGCAGAAAAACACTAAGGAATCAAAGTCAGGTCTTCTGCATGGTAGAGGATAATGCACATTTATTGGAAGATAATGATAAATGAATAATTTCGCACATTCATTTGATGATGAATTAGAGAGAAAAATGACTGTTTGACATGCCTAAAGCCAAAGGTTTATCCAAGATGCTACATAATACAAAGCTTTTTTTTAACCATGCTGATATTTGTCGAGTCACCACCTGATTAAGGAGAAGAAATAGACTTTACATTTTAGTGAAGCAGTACATGTCTTTGAGCAAAATTACACTGTATAATAAAAACATTAAAATTTTGGTGCAAACTACATGCACCACTACAGATCAAACTTGACAAAAGATCAACATACCTTCAATATTCTGAAGGACTTTTGGATTTTGCGAAGGTCATGTCCAACATTGAGGATGCTCTCAGGGTCTGGGTCTTCGATATACAATTTGACAGCCTCCTCACACCTGTGAATCAAGAGATAGGAATACATGCTAATGAGTGGTACTAAACACAAGTGTGTATTATTAGATGAGATAGGTAAGTATATCGTGTCAGGTAAGTATATTGTGTCATCTACGTTTTCATTGTCTTGACCAGACCTTTGGCTGCTGCTGGGGTATTTATTTACTGTAAGACTTATCTTAAATTTCACTGCCATCAGACAGTGCAGGTGGAAGTTACTGAAGCAAAATGGTTTCTGGGGCAACATTTCAAAATAAAATATTAGCTTGAACCAAAAGGTATATATATTCAGTTCATATTGAAAAGATTGCAGATGTAGAAAAATATCTTCATCTCTATGGTACAAAACTCATTAGAAAAATCCCCCTTTGTGTCCGTCTCCATTTCTGATCTACTTATATCAATCATTCAGTGTGAACCATGTCTATCTTCTTTCTGCAGTAGTTTCAGTCTTCCCTCTCAATGTTAAGAAAAAATAACTCCATGATATCTCATTCCTAATGACAAAAGATTATTGATCAGATTGCTAAATATTTCATAGTAAATTTTCAAACTGACTTGTAGTAAAATAAAGATCCTTGGCTTGATTGAATATTTACCCTGTTTTTTTCCATTATGTTAGATATCACTTTGAATAAACAATAGGACACTTTCTTCTATAGAGGCATAATTTTCAGTGCTAGACTTCACCTGTCAATTTCTTCCTGAGAGAGTTCTTCAGAGAGTTGCTCCCCTGTTGCCATCGACAGCTGATCTCTCAACTCTGCATTGTCCCGCTTCAATTTGGCAATCAGGAGCCGTGGATCCAACTCTTCATTCAAGGTCACATCGTTTTTAATCATGGCAACTCGTTGCGCAAATCGGCAAGTTGAAATGGATTCCTGCAAATTTCATAAATCTTAGTATGGGTACTAAGTCAATGGCTATTACAGGATATTGATTTCATATACATCACTGAAGTTTCAGTGTCAAACATTGCCTTCAAATTAAACAACTATCTAGATAAACGAAAAGGAAGGAAAAGACAAGGAATTTTTCAAGGCAGATGCCTGCTGGCATTACTATGCATCTCTGCATTATAAATATTGCTTTATATGATGTTTGAAAGTGTCATAGACCAACAAATGTTTTTGGCACATCTATTTGAGAAAACTATGATGAGGGAGACACATAAGAACATCAAAGTAAAGTTTTGACCTCTCTGACATGGTGAAAATAAGGTAAAGTACAGAAATGTGGAAAGTACGCAAAAGAAAATAGATATAGGCCTAAATTACTATTCTAAGGCAAGTGTTTTCAAAACAACACCATGTTTCTCCCTCTCTGAGCACATGAACACAAGATTTAATATGATACATGTATAAAATTCTCTTCAATAATGTTGTTTAGTGGAAAATTTCAGTTATGTAGTCATTTTAATGAGTCACCAGATATATAATTTCTCTACAATGTGTCTAAACTGACATCCATATTGCGTTTCTCCATAGAGCAGGTGGCTATCATTGTGGTCATACAGTTGCCCCCAAGGCTGTCGCGGAGTACGGACGTCATCATGGAGTTCCTGTATGGTACATGTGACCTGTTCTTCTCTGAGAGAGCAATAATGACCTGAAGAGAGAAACATTCATCAATGAGTCACTCATTCATCTTTGTCTACTCTGCTTGTTTGTTTGTTGAGTTTTTTACAGCATTGTCAACACTTTGGGGTCACATTAGCACCAAGGAATGGACCTGAATGCTGGAGGATGACTGATCATGACTGTGCCAAGTTGTCTTCTTTTCATACAACCAGCTTATCCTCAGAATCTTCAGGCCTGACAAGATTTCCAATTAAGAGCTTTTACGGAAATGTAAACGAGAAGACCTGACCAGCAATATAACAAAGAAAAGATGGAGATGGATTGGGCAAGTATTCAGAAGGGAACCTGGCTCTATTGTCAAGATTGCCCTCCACTGGACATCTGAAGGACGTCGCAGAAGATGACCTGGCGACGCGTGGAAGAGTCTGAGATAAAGTCCTGAAACCACTCATGGGGGATGTTGACTAAGATGGCCCAAGACAGACAGAACTGGAGATTCTTTGTTGCTGCCCTAAGCGTCAGATGGCAGGACGATGGCACGATGAGTAGTAAGTAAGTAGCACCAAGAAATAGGTTAGAACAATGTAACATGTAGAAATATGTATAAGAAGCAGAGCGCACCAGAATACTTGTTAATCACATTTTTTATATTCTTGTTCAAGTACAAAAATATTATAAAATTAATACAAATTACTATATTGATACTGCGTAAATAAGTTATCTTTAAAGAGAAATCTTGTTGATTGCAAAGGAAAAGGCCCAACAATTACACTGCCTAGAGCTATAAAAACAACAACCAAAATCTCATTAAAAATTTCATTGCACAGCATCCAGCAAAAAAGCATGTTACTTTTCCCCACAATAATACAATGACTACTCTGCTGCAACTAAATCAATTATTAGTTACCCTATGATACGTAAGTTTGGCTTTCAAAAAAATTACCTGTTCCAAAAAGTGAAGGGACAAGTTGATATGTTTAGCCTCTGTCAGAAGGGTGCCATTCACTCCAGTTTTAGCAACACGCTCTGACCTGGAACAGAAGTGAGATTTGAGTCAGACAAAGAGGTAAAAAGAAAAGGCAAAACTTGAGACGCATCGATGTAGACAGTTTAACATGTTCAAAGGACATATTTTGCATTCTAGATTCTAGACTTATCCATGTCTATCTCAACCTACTGCAATCTTCCTGGCCAACATGAGCAATGAGATTCCCTCATTCCATTTTGCCAAAATACACCCTAGCAGCATGTACTATAAATATTCCTTTTAGACTGAAGAAAACAATTTAAAACACATATTATGATAACTAGAAAGTTGATGCTCATCGTAAACACATAACAAGAGATATTCTTCAAACTAGAGACAATGACAGTAAATGTTTAACTCCATCATTATTTTTGTGTTGAAAAGCAACATAACTTGTGAAAGAAGAAAACAAAACATTTAGACTTTACCCTGCTAGATCCACTAGATGAAGTTTTGCCTTCCTGATAGTCGCTGATCCTTCTTGCTTGCTGGTCAAATGGACAGTGAAGATGCAGTGCGATCGAGAGGAAGCTTGATTCATTGGTGTCTTCAATTTATATACAGTGAATGTTGAGTGTGCAGAATGTAAAGGAACATGAACACTTTCTCGAATATACAACATCTTAAAGTACGTAATATAAAGATTGTCTTTGCTCTTTTCTGCTAAGTAATAGATGGATAAAAGTATTATTGACTTTGACGATGACAATGTTTATCTACCTCTCAGGGAGAAATTTGTTTTGGTCAATGCAAAAGGCCCCCTGGACAATCTAGCAGTTGAAAAGTATGTTGAACCATTAGAAAGCGTAGTGTGATGAATACATTTTTTAACTACAAATTTTTCCACAAACTAAAATGCCCAAAACACCTGTTACGTTTCAAAAAATGTGAACAAACGAGTAGATCACTCTGTTCTTCTAATGACAATGAGCCAAGAAAATCAGACTTATGCAAAATATACCATAAACAAAATCATGGGCCCATTGTATTAAAATTGTGCATGATAGGAAACATGAATCTATCCAAAGGTGAACATTAGAACTATAAAAAGTTTGAAAATGGTAGCTTGAGCAGGATAGAAAAATTCTACAGAAAATGAAGAGTAAAATTGTATAATAATATTGACTTTCCCTAGGCAAAAAATATAATCAGTATAATGCTGAAGGCATTCTAAAGCATTAACATTGAGAACAATATCAACAACTTTACCTCAGCAATCATCCTGTTAGTGTCCCCCATAAAGAGCAGGTTGAGTGAATCTTCCTCTGAACTTGCCTGGTGCACTGATAAATTCTTCAAGTGAATGTTTTGATCCGAATCCTCCATGAGGGATACTTTCCTGGAAAGATACATACAAACGAAATGAAACAATAGGGAAATATCTCAGAGGTTGTATTGACAATACTTGACTCTCATCAGGTTGAAAACAGTAACTGAGAACAAATCCTGGCAGGAGGCTTGATGCAAGACAAGAATATTATTTCCTCCCATAGACCAGTTAGTAAATGCTTTTGCAAAACACTAGTGTAAACTGGTAAAACCATCAGCTTCCATGATAGAAACACAAACAAAATCTATATAAGCATATGGGAAAAATCAGTCTTTAATATTTTTTTTATTTTTTTTTACCATCTCCCAGACATCTATAAACACCTAAAAATGCATTCTTAAATGAGAATTGTACTTTGCATTGACCCTGACTCAGATATTTTTCAACAGTCATCTGCCATTCAGTATCTTTACTGAACTTACAGTTGTGAACAAGCAAATATGTGAAATTTGAATGACAGGTCTGTCAGGAAGCTATACAACCCCAACATGGTACTTTCATTGAAATCACTAAATGCATGATGACGTCACTGGAATCTTTGAAACCTACAAAGAGGATTCATTCAATCTAGTAGGGACTTACCCTTTTCTCTATTCAATTTTTGTCTTACAGTTCAGTTCAACCCCTTAAAGGATCAAATGCCTTCCCAGTGGAATAGAGCACGTAAAAACGCTCCTCTTGACAAGTGCCAGCTGTCTTCAAGATGAAGAGCACAGAAATACAATGACATATGTATATATACAGTAGAGCGCTGATAATCCGACTGCCGATAATCCGACAAATTCGCTTATCCGACACAATCAGCGGGGACTAAATTTTTTCCTCTATTTTATGTCTCGATAATCCGACAATTCGTTGTTCCCACTCCGACATAGGTAAAGAAGGAACAAAACCGATAATTATATAGAAAAAACTGTTCAATAATCCGACATCAATTTTTAGATTCTCGGGCAGGTACGACCTGTCACACTATAAAAATCGCCACACAAAGAAAAGATGAAACACCAAAAACCAGATGCAACGCTGGTTACGTAGAATCCCATTCAACAACACAACGTGTTGTGTACACAGAAGGGGCAGGAGCTCGTAAAATAAAGACCGTCAGTACCAAACTTGACCACTACCCTTGGACTCCTCGTACCCACTCCCGACAGTGTAGAGCCTGATAGCTTTTATGGCATGCCAGATGCCCATAACCAAATAAGAGAAGCCATCTGCAACGTCACCACCACCTTCCATTTACTAACCCCCTTCTAAATACTGTGTATAGCCCTAACATTAAGACAATTTATGCAAAGATTAATCGGCTTTTGGTACTACATGGACACATAGCCTACTAATTATGATGTTTAAATAAAAAAACAGATCACAAGACGGCAAAACTGAATGAAATCAAAGAGTTAAATCATATTATGGGGTTATATGGGGTCGAACTATGGCAGATCCGATAATCCGACAAACTCGATAATCCGACACTTTCGCCGGGGACGGACTGTGTCGGATTAACGGCGCTCTACTGTATTTTAGTTTAAGTATTTGACCAGAGGTAAAATCTATTTATAAATGTAATTAATTTGAAAGCACAGTGCCCACACATTAGAATGTCTTCCATAAAACTCAGTTACAAATTAACATTGTTCTCTACAAGGCAACTCTTTCAGCACATAAAAAAACTTACGGTAAGTCCTCAAGCTTTGTTGCTTCATGTTTTGGATCCAGAAGATCAAAACCATTTTCATTGTATATCTCCAGGTAAGACACATGAACAGTGAACACTTTGTCTGAACTCTAAAAAAGATAGTGAAAAAAATTCAGTGCTGTGAGCAAAAAGTGACGTGAAGCAAAGTCAGGTAGAACATCAACATAAAATAAGGACAAAGCACTTTTTTTTCAATTGGCGTTTAACACCATGTGCTTTTAAGGGAGTAGCTTAGCTACATCATTGTGAGTATAAATCACAGTAGAATTCGGAATTTCATAAAGTTGGTGATGTGGGAATGAACTGCATAAAATGATCCAACTGTTTTCCAAGAATGCTGTGTTACAATACTTACCTGAATAAAGTGAACAACAAAGGCCAAGTGACATAAAATCATTATAATAAAAATTAGAGAATTCTTGATGTGATTCTGTAAATGTGTTGATCTGATTGAAAAAACTGTTTAAGAACACATGGCCCCAAAGCAACAAATAATCACATACAACATTTCAGGAATCTCAGCGGACAGAGGCTCATAATATTTAAATATGTGATGGACATTTGATGCACTAAAGTAAATATATTGTTAAAAAGAGAGTTCATCAACATTATGCACATTCATAGTGATTACGTCGTCATAGCTTTATAGCTTGTGAAGACAATAATACTCATATCAAAGAAAAACCATGAATGACAAGAATGTGATAGTAAAAGTAAAACCAAATGGGAATATAAAAGAAAAGAGAACAGACCTGGGCGATTGTCTCAAAGATGTAGGAGAGAGACCTGGGAATGATGCCTCTATCCATATACCGTTCAGCTCCCCCAGTGATTGTGAAGGTCTTACCACTACCAGTCTGGAGACAAGGAACAAAACCATTTACAATGCATGCTCAAGTGAAATAAATTATGTGCTCAAGGACTTGTACAATATCATAGGATAATCCCATGCAAGATAATACTTATCATATTTACAAACAAAGAGTGAGTTCATGCAAATTCCACTCCTTTGACAACAAGCAAATATAAAAATTAATTACTTATCTTAAGCTGGTAGCTTTGGGCCAACAATTGACTCGGTGGTAAACTTAAATGTGACTAAGCTGTAGATTAATACCTTTCTGACTTGAAGGAATACAAATCCCAACAATATGGTTTACCTGAAGCAAGGAGGTACATTCCAGAATTATCAACATATTCATTGATTGACTGCCTCACCTGGCCATATGCAAATATTGTCCCATTGTAACCTTGAATGACACTGTTGATAAACAAAAGAACATGCAATAATAGATTGTAAAGTAAATAGAGCCTGCTTTTGAGCAAGGAATGTGTTCCATATAAATATTATTTTTTGTTTTTGATAATTAAATTAACATGATGATAAGGATGTTGATATTTCATATTATGGAAAATCAATGAAAGAATTCCAGTCCTAAAAATTTCTTTGAAAGTCCAGTATGCCCAGGATACAATGAGGATTGAAATATAGTCAAGCACAAACTAAAACGTATGAGTGACCATTCTCCTTCTGAAGCCATATATTTTCTTTGCATTTATAACTTGTTTTTTCTAAAAAAAAAACGAAACCATGTATATATCACACAACAAACTTTGTACATATAAACAGCACAAGGTCGCTGAAGAGCATGCCCAAGGACAGAATGATAAGACTGGCACCAGTCAAAACAATAAAGGGTACTAAGGAATAATGCTCAGTTGAATTAATGTACAAGAATTAAGGGAGAGTAATGTCTCACATAACACTTGCATGGTAGCCATTTGTCCATATTCAATGGGATCCATTAATCTGCTCTGTTGATTTATCAAGAGCTAAATTAAGTAGCCCTGACCCCCTACCCCTGAATCTGGGTGTCATTCCCTCATCCTGCCGAAAAAAGTTACATACTCACTTGTCTATCACTGGCTTTGCAACATTTGCAAAAACTTCATCTTGGCTTGTCTTCTGATCAAAGACTTTGTCAAACCTATAAAGATACACATACACATAAAAAAAACACCAATTTGTTACATAGAAAAGAAGAAATGTTTAGGATAATAAATACTGCATTTAACCCTTCAAATGCTTGGCAGCACACTAAATTCCATCTGAAGCTGCTGGCATTCGTTTTGCACTAGGAACTATAACGGTCAATCAGACTTATCAATGTAAATCCTTAAATATGTTTCCTGGAAAAGAACACCTAGAACTGTAAAGATTCTTTTTCTCAAAAGTGAAATTTCTCAAACAACCATACAAAAAAGATTATAAAAATGACATACTGTTTTATCCAAGCTAGACAGAAACTTCAAACAGAAGGCAAAATGCTCTGAAATTATTGCAGAAAAATAAATGTTATTATCACAGAAAATTTTTTCAGACCTACATGATGGTCTTTTCTCTGCAGCCACATAAATTATGAAAAAAAAAATATGTATTATTACCCTATCTATTTGTAAATATCACACAATGCATTACTTTATTTTCTTTAAATTATAATTGATATGAAGTCAAGATAAGCTGTAAACCCTCTAAGATAGGCGATCACACATATGAGTTTTATTTTTGCAGGTATTGTCAAAGAAAGTAGTCCAGCTTTCAAGTATAATGTTCCTAAAATTTTGCCTGATAAATATTTTGTATAATTTACAAGAATTACATCTCAATATTGTTCTTTGCTCGGAACCTACCTAAACTTGTAGTTTTCTTTCTTATTGTTGATAAACCCAGAGGCAAGTTCTCGTGGGACAACAACTTCTAATCTTGGAAGTCCCTCGTCATCATCATCAATTTCATACAGCTGCAAAATATAAGATTCATGATATTCATTTTGATAGAGAGGGGATGTGCAGTATATAAGACTGCCAGATAATAGCACTGCTCATTGAATAAAGGCCTAGTCTAAAAAACACCTTAAAAGGAGACAGTTTGTTGGTTTAGGTTTAACACCCCTTGCATTTAAGAGGCAGGATTTCCGAATTTTACGTCCATCTCTGAAAGGATGGGGGTCAGAGCCATGAAAACTCCGAAAAAAATTACAATGGCCCTTATATGGTATGAACCTGGGATCTCCTCATTTATAGGCAGGTGCTTTACTTCTCAGCCACAGATGCCCCCTAAAAGGAGACAATAATGTATAGGTCTAAGCCAAAGCCAACACGCCAATATTAATAGCGATGTATCTCTTGTGCTGCAATTTTCGCCCAGTGCCAAATATCGCCCATCTAATGGGAATCTAGTGTTAAACTATGTATTCCTACGCATTCTTAGGTGGGCGAAAACTGGGGCAACCTAGCCTAGATACTCTGGGGGGGGGGGGGGGGGGGGGGGGGGGGGGGGGGGGGGGGGGGGGGGGGGGGGGGGGGGGGGGGGGGGGG
>JAUKPP010159394.1:0-14680 GCA_032273245.1 Phyllaplysia taylori
GGGGGGGCAGAGGGAGAGGAGGAGAGAGACGGGGGCAGGAGAGAAAAGGGAAGGGAGGGAGAGAGAGAGACAGAGAGGGAGAGAGAGAAAATAGGCAGACCGATACAGAGGTAGACAGACAGGCAGAAAGAAAGAGAGAGAGAGAGAGAGAGAGAGAGAGAGAGAGAGAGAGATTGGACTGGAAGCAACGGGCGGGGCAAGGCAAAGACGCTCGTCCGCATATATCATCATTGGGCTACACAATGCACTGATTCTTGAACGATAACGGAATGTGCCCTTCCCCCTTCAACAGTATCGGCAAATTGCGATGTTTAATATGCCTATTCAAACTATTCTACAATTAGGGCCCCCATTTTTAAATTTTAAGGCCTTTTTGTAGTTAAGTCGGTGTTAGTGAAATGAAAACACTTGTGGATGCTTTCACCCCTGTATAATGATGGGTCAACTCCCCCGACTTTCTGTCGCCACTGAAGGGTGACGTCACTCCCCAGGGGCGCCCCTACGATACGGCTCGCACAGGTCAAAACTGTATGCATGCGCGGAAGTAAATAACGCGGAAATCTGACCATTGTATTTTACTTATCAATTACACATTACAGTTACGGTTATAACGTGATACATGTATTTTTGTTGTGAATGTGAAGAGATCTAAGTTGTCGCTTTTAACCCGAAAAATGTAAAGCAGGAAGCGCACTTGTTTTCCTTTCGCGTTGTAATACCAAGTTGGAAAGTTTTTACAGTGCTACTTCCCGTCTTACTGTCGCCACTCACAATAGAGAAGAAATTTCTTTCAATTCTCTGTAAAATCAGTTTGTTCAATAATGAAAGATTTAATCCACATGGTCGGTTGATTCACGCAGATCGATTACTCCATTAATGTGGTGGCGGAATATCGTTAATCCTGAAGTTTTAGGCGTCTCGAATCTTCAGGTAAAGTTCAGCCAAACTTTATTTTTAGTGCCTCTCGTAGTGTAGTGGTGGGGTCAGCAGGGGTGCACCGCCGAGTGTAACGTCCGATCTGGAACTTTATAACATCTTTATCTATATTCCAGTTGTGTTGTGATATATGCTTTTGATGTATTTGTGTTATTACCCTAGAGCGTTGCATTGGAGTTGGGTCAGGGAGAGGGTCACTGAAAAACTGAAATACCCCTCGCTCAACAAACCCACTTGCTGCCCTCGCAGTCGCAGTGCATCGCCTCGACTTGCCGCTTTGCTTTGGATAAAGATCTTGTGTTGATTTCGATCAACACGAAACAGCAGTGCTCAGCTGGAGAATGGACGAGTAGGCCTAACTTGCTCTCCTATTGCATGCATACGAAGCCCCCGTGCCTGTATTTCATGAGGTTTTATCATTTTGTGATAAGGCTCTTTAAAATTAAACTGTAAAAGAGTAACCTGTGACTGTGGTGATTACTATGATAATCTGTCTGGGCTGCTGCTGATAAATAATTGACTGATGGTAGGAATTAAAAACTTAAAGTCCTGTGTGACTGTGGCCACGGTGGGTAGGGTGAGTGTCTGTGGTCTCTTCACATTTACAGAATAGTACGATAAATGTAGGGGTAATATTGTTGGGGGGGGGGGGGGGGGGGTCGCCATTCTATTACTATTATTATTAGTTCATGACTAATTTCTGTGCTTCTCGGCTTGTTTTCAATTATCGCAGTGTCCCTGCTCTTCCTGCGCCACTAATGCCAAACAAAATGGAAATCTAGTGTTAAATCATGTATAGATCTATGTCCTTTCTTTGATGTGCGAGAACCGAAATCTCACCCTAAACTGCTGAGAAATGAGGAAGAATAGTGTTTGAGAGTAGTGTGCATGCATACATCATACTATAAAAAATATCATAGTCAAATTTTTGTAAGCAGTTATAAATTCTAGTGCCTCTTGTGACCGAGTGGTAAAGAGTGCATGTCTACAAATACAGAATTACAAATGTTTGTGGTCGGAATACTCAACTGTTGCAGGAATTTTTAAAAAAGTTTTATAACATGCTCCGACCCTTGTCTTTACACCTACAAATATGGACATAAGGTTTGAAGGTTTGACTCATAAATGACTATGACCTTCTCAAGCCTTTTGTAGCAAATTATATTTTGCAATCCGCGTTAAACTGTAACTTACCTTCCATAAAGATATATTTTTATTATAATAGCCTACTGGTGTAGAATAGCGTGGCAGTATTTTTATTTTCATTAACGCCTACTCTTCCAATTCGTTCCTCAGGTGACTATTGTTGCAGAATGACTTCCCCTCTGTCCAGTATCTTTACATTCACAAGTCCGGCTGTGAAGAGGTTGCTTGGCTGGAAGCAAGGAGATGAGGAAGAGAAGTGGGCAGAGAAAGCTGTCGACTCCTTAGTGAAAAAGTTGAAAAAGAAGAAAGGTAATTTAAAAGAATTATTCACACTGAAAATAGCCTACATGAGAAGCTACTTTTGTAGCCAAAGCTATTTTTTTAATTAATATTTTGCTACCTGCATTCAACATATAATTTATTCAATATTTCTGTTGCAAAATAGCGGGATTGTAAAAAATTCCCATTTTTATTGTTCCAAGATTCAGTATAAATGATATGTGTAAAACATGGAAAAAAGAACAAATCCAAGAGATGGCTGATGTTTAATGCCATTTTCAAGGTAACAACGTATTCTTTCACCCCCCAAGTTTAGTCTCAAAGTAAGAATTTGTAAAGAATACAGCCATAGAAAACTGTTCTCTAACAACACTGTACATTATAGATTTTAAGTTCTTTCTGCTGACGAAGGCCTTAAAGTATCGTCATTTGACCCTGATTTAGACTAAGGATGTTTTTTGTTATTCAAGAGACTTTTTACACTCAGCATCACCTCTGTGATGTCTGTGTCACCTAGGTTGATATTCAATATTATTCCCTTGCTCAACAGGTGCTCTTGAGGATTTAGAAAAAGCCTTGTCTTGCAAAGACCCACAGACAAAATGTGTGACGATTCAACGTTCATTGGATGGCAGATTGCAAGTGTCTCATCGCAAGGGTTTGCCACATGTGATTTACTGTCGTGTTTGGCGGTGGCCGGATCTTCAGTCCCATCATGAACTCAAACCGCTCGACTCGTGCGAGTATCCATTCAGTGCCAAGCAGAAGGAGGTGTGCATCAACCCATATCATTATCGGAGAGTGGAGAGTCCTGGTGAGTAAAATATTTATACTTACGACTACGTGTTGTTGTTTTTTCCGGCTCACACAGAGATTTGCAGTCGCAAATGTTCACTGTGAATGGGATTGGGATAATTAAATATGTATAGAAGTGAGATACAGTATACATTTAAACCTCATTCGTGGGCGTAGAGTCCATACAAGCAAAATAGCAGCACTTGCTCCATCTGACAGTGGTACACGCCACATACTAGGCTTGTACAGCACACAATAGTCAACTGGCTGACAGAATTACATTGCAGTAGCACAGTGATAATCTCTTTTTATCCCTACACATAACCACTCAAACATCTCATCTTGGCAATGTGCAAGGCATATCCCTTTTTTAAAAGCAGGCTACATGATGTTGTGCAGTCTGCCTAAATTAGTCAGAAGTTTGAGATCCTCAAGTGGAGGGAAAGTCCTGTAAAATGACTTACGGTTTTTAGGAGTCTGTGTTTTTTTATTTTGAAAAAAAAAATCTGAATCTGTTTTCATACGGTTAAACCTGCCTTAGTTTTCACCTCTCCATAATGGCTACTGTTGCTGATGGCTATCGTTCTGGGATACCCTTTAAAAAAATATATACAATAGTCTCTGTCTTAATGCACACCAGCATTATGATAATGATGGATTTTTTTACTGAATGCAAGTTTTCAGCCCATCCTGAGCATGGCACATTTAGGCAGAGACTATTGTGTTTGATCTCCCCATAACAATCCCAACAAGGCTACGGCCAGTTATTTCCATGACAAAGTAAAGCCTCTCAACCTGCTCATGTCCATCCCCTCTGAGGAGACTGCTGCAAAATATTTCTTGCTTAAACTCTTTACTTTCTAGATCTGACAATGCCCGTTAAGCTTCTCAGTTCCCCAACTTACTGTTTTGGCACCTACACTCAACCTATGCATTATCTATGTTTTTGGCAGGACTTATAAGTTGTTCATGAGAATTTTGTTTCAAACAATATGTGGCCTACTGTGATAAACGGCCTTGGGCCAGACCCCCTCCATAGCAGCCACCTGCCTATAGTGGACACTTTTCTCATTGAGTTGTGATCATTTAGTGACGGTTATCAGCAGGTTTGGCTGTATTGTAACGCTTAGGTTTTAGTTACAGTGGACAACAGATGTCTTTTGGAGAGTAGAAAAAGGATCAACGCATCCATTTTTCAACTTGACCATCAGGGTGAGAAAATCAAGGAGTATAACAAAATCTTTAACAGCCCCACGCCTTGCTGCTCATGACATCTATAGATGAGCTATGAAATAATTATGAGTGCTTGTGGTGGGGAAACTCAGCAATATGGAGCTTCAATGTAGTATACTGTGGTGTAATGGTTAGGCTCCTCACCTTTCAAGCAGAAGACCCCAAGTTCAATCCTGCTTGCGGACAATAGATAGGCCTATCTGCATTCTTTCTGCTGGGATTTGTACCTTTTGGCCCAGGTTGGCTCTGGCGGGCAGAGTCAAAGTAGCCCGTCTCTTAAATGAATTACCTTACTGGTAACTAAACACAACTGTTGACCCGCTCTACTTTTTATGTGAAATATCGCCCGTTTCAAAACTGCAATTTAATTTCTGGCAAAAATTCAACAATTCAATCATCGCATGTTTGCAGCTGGGGAAAAAACCTTCATTATAATCGTTTTTACGGCTCTACAACTATTTTATATATAGAGAGAGACAAGCAAGAATAGGGGATGGGACCTGCAAGAAGAGATCAACTGAAATGAGTTCAACACAAGCAGATTTTTCCTCTGTAATGGGGAAACTCAGTCTTGGTTTGCCTAAAAAAAATCCACACACGTTTGTTGGGGAAGAAATGCGAAAAACAAATATTTTTTATATAATCTTTATTTAAAGCTGTTCATATTTTGGTGTATGGTGGACATTTTTATACAATTGAAGCTCCACATATCTGATTAGGTAATAGGCCTAATGGTGTTTTGTTTCTTTCAACATATTGTATTGGCTTTCCAGTGGTACCAATTTTATTAATTTGTCTGATATGCACTTCCGAATCATTTTGACTGGTTGCAGGGCATGTTATAGGGTCTAATTCATCCTGGTGCTTCAAGTCTAACATAGGCCAGTATGTGTTAAGCCCATTACGGTTATTCCCCTTGTCATAGTGCATCATTTGGTGTTACGAGAGAATTTATAAGGTGTATGAGGTGAACATCGGAGCCTCTAAATGCCGACCGGGCGTTCTCATGATGTAATCCATGTCAACAGTGCTTACGGTGCAGTAGAAGCACGGCCTAGAAAAGCAGTGTCAATCGGAGGCCGGGCGTAGTTCTGGCCATGCATGTAGTAATGCACTATTGCATCACGTTGTCACAGAGCGATTCACACCTTTGGTGTTACATTTGTTCAAAGGTGCCAGGCCATTTTGCTAAAATGTTATATTTCAATCATCTTTTTTCTTGTAACAAATCAGCTTTTCCCCATCTTAGAAGTGCAAAAAATGAGTTTGGCCATATTGGAATCATCATACGTGACGAATTGTTTTTTAATAATGTATTACGCTGCAGACTGATGATATTCAAAAACCATTTTCAATTGCCTGGGAAGCACAGGAAGATGTTAATGTCAAGTTTAAACCAAGCCAGAAGTTTGGAACTATTTGGAGAGGGGTTTACATATAGGCTTATTTGGTCAATAAAAAGATTTTCCATAAAAGTTTTCCAGAACCCCATATGAGCTTAACAATAAACTGAATGTGAGCTGAGTGTTTGGACATTTGTGATGTTTGCTTTGTGCACTTGGGTGTGGATAGTGGACAGGCAACAATGGCAAATGTTTGCTAATGTCAACAGCAGTGTGTGCATATGTGTGTGGGGGGGCGTTGTGTGTGTGCAGCTGCAGGCGGGGAGGTGAAAGGTTGCGAGACAGGTGTGCGTGTGAATTTAGGAGATGTTGGGGAGGGGGGGTGTCATGTGGATGACTGATGATTGCATCTGAAATGATGAAACGTGGGCTGTGTGATGAGAGGTCTGTGGTTACATGCACAGCCATTCTCCAAGCAATGTATGAAATGGAGCGAAATTAAAATTAGAAGTAAATCTAGAACTTTTTATTCACTGGTTTTCATCCAAAGGTCTTTATTTTATTCTAGTAATTTTCCCACCAACATTTACTGTCTCTTTCTTTTCTCTTTCTTTGGACTGCCCTTTTTTTTCTTATCCAAACATATTGGTCCTTCTATTTTCCCTCTTTTTTCATTCATTTCATAATAAGAACCCTAGGTTTATCATCAGTCTCATGCTTTTATGCTGCATCTCAAAATAATGTGTGGGTGGTTGGCAGGTGCTCTGGTGTGGTCTGCTCCTTTTTACTTATTTCAATATGTTATGCTACTTTACTATCCATATCTATTTCCCAGCGTTGAAATGACAATGAGGATAGTGCCGTAAAAAAAAGAAAGGAAAGTCATCTTTATCTATCCCCATGGGAAAATTAATTTTGCAATGGTATACAAACACATTCATATTCATACAAGCGATAATACCTATGCCTAGATGTAATGACAAATATGGGCATAGTTAACATCATTCATACAAATTATGCATATATATATATATACACACCATTGCCTGTCACCGCTGTGGTAATAACAATATTAATATTCCAATCATAGTAAACTATACTCATAGCAGAACTAGTGGGATACTATTCAATACAATATAAATAGATATACTACCCCCAGCAGACTCAATAACATTGAGAAAATATGTTGGTTAACAACAGGCATATATGTTTTTTGTCTAGCAAATTGAGTAGGCTAGGCCGAACAGAAATACAGTTAAGCACAGAACTATGATGAATCAGAACCGACATGTCATTGGGTGTTCAACAATGTCACAATATATCACTTTCAATGTCAACCTTTGGCACTTGGCAACGAGTTGATTTTTTTTGCGAAGTGACAGATGTTGGCGAGGACACGTTTGTATGATGAATGTGTGGGCACTTGAAGTGTACTTGAGAACTCCCAGGGTTTGCGGGAGTGCTCAAACTCTTCTCCCGTGGGGGATTGTGACCTGTGAGTTTTCTACTTCACTGAAGTGTGGCCACTGCAGACTTCTACTTAATTACTCCTTTGTGCTGAAAGCATGAGTGCATAATTAACCCTAGCAGCGTAACACAGCATGCTGCTGGGTGAAGATAAAATAACATTATACAATATACAAAAAACCTAATAGAAATCAGTTTTGATGGGGGGGGGGGGGGGGAGTGTTGGTTTTTTGTTGTTGTAATTTGTCAAGTTGGATCATGGATGTTGTGTTCATGGTTTGACTATAAGATTGAAGTTATGGTGCATTTTTAGTGCTGTTGGCCGTTTTATTAGTGTATAGAGGAAGACAGCATGTACGATGAGCAGATGCAGGAGTTGTGTGTGTATTTTATAATAATAAAATTTACCAGTACCAGTGATGCAAACATATGTCCAAAATATGTTCAGAGAATTTTTGCTCCAGTTGATTCTGGCCAGGTGTTATGTTTCCCATTCCTCAAAGAGATATTTAAGTTGGAATAAGTGTTTTTCCATAACAGAACAACAGAGAGAAGGGTTAATAAACAAACAATTGCCCTTACAGAACTATGTTGCATACTTTTACTAAAGAATACACTCCTTGTTGTCCAGAGGGCATGGGATGGGCATAGATTACAGAATATTTATTCAAAGAAGCAATGCATATTTACCATATTTTTTCTCCAACAGGTTTAACAATTTATGTTGTATGATTTTTTAATGAAAAATATCTCTCAGGGTATTTGAAATATTATTGAATCCATATACATGTATATGTTTTAATGATTTACTAGTGCGAATCCCCATTCGTTGCATAGGAAAATATTAATTTTGTCTGTACATGTATTATGATAATGGTCGGCCTACCGGTATCCTTCTCTCTGTCAATCTTTCCAGTATGCTTTTCTCAGACACTAAGCCCACTGCCGCTATTGGAACCCAGGCTCCCCAAAAACTTCTGACCCAGGAGCATAATTTTTCCGATTTTTCAGAAATGCAGATATAAGCACTTTATCTGAAAGCCACTTTCATAGTGAAAGTATAGAGAAGCTAAAAACATAAAGTTGAGAACGAACTTAAAGAAATAAAACAAAATACATGTAATAATAGCATGCGAACACTGATTTTATCCACCAAAGCACTCAGTTGAGATTGAGACAAATTTTTCTAACCCTAAATGATTGAAATCGGTTCAGTAATGAAGTCTGGTTATAATAGATTGTCAGCTTTTCATTTTTTATTGAGAATAGAAAGTCTTTAGAACTGAAGGGAGATACATACTAGTTCAGAAGGCATTATGAGAGGAGCTTCATTGTTATGAGTATGACACAATTTCAGATGTTCTGAAGTATATACAGGCTATTTCATACTTCATATTTGGGTGTCTCTAGCGTAATGATAGGCTCTTCACCCATCCTGCAGAAGACCGGAGTTTGATCCCACATGTGGACAAACATCTGCATCTTTCTGATTGGATTCGTCCCTCTCAGCCCGGGTTGGCCCTGACAGGGACAGTGCTGCAAGGAACATAAACTAATGACCAAACCAAGCTGATATATCTGATTGAATTGAGTTTTTGTGGAAACAGGTGGTATGCAGCGACTGTACAAAACCTTCAAGAGGTGCTTAATCACTAAAAGGTTGGAGAACAACTGGCCTATCGTCACTCTATTCTTTCTCAGTCATCCCCCATTATGCTGAAACTATAGGCCTATCTTGTTTTGTTTTTCTTTTTTATAAAGACCTACCATGTTACCTCTTCTAATGCCAACATTTTCCTTGTGTATGTTTTCTCCCTCAGTGTTGCCCCCTGTACTAGTCCCCCGCTACAGCGAGTACCCAGCCCACGGCGCTGTTCCTCCCTTCCAGCAGATTCCAGAACCTTCCTTGCCCCACAATGTCACGTTCCCGTTTCCATCGCAGCACTCTCCACAGACCCCCAGCTCTGGACCGGGCAGCCCATTTGGTCTTCCTGGTAAGCTTTTCCTGTCTTGGTGGCTCAGAGATTAAGGATTTTAGTACTGTATGACTTGTTTGCCTTGTATAAGTTGTTACAATGTTTAGAATACAGTGACTCAGTTGATCCTGCTTAAGTGACATCCTGTAAAAACAATTGTTTTTCATTAACCCTGTAACAGTAATGAATGGTAGCTATACTGGATTACATTCACGTAGAGAAAGATCTTCTGTCATTGCCGGTACGTTAAATCATGTTTTATATTTATAGCATACATTGGTTGAGTTTGACGAGTTGTTTGACTATCTACTTTGTATTTTTTTTTAGCCCTAAGTCTTTTGAATTCTTGCGGATCCCTGTGTGTACACTCTCTGTCAGAGCAACACTCTGCTGACATTCTGAAATATTAAATGATTTTGTGTTTTTCTCCGAAACAGCGGACACTCCACCGCCAGCCTACCAGGCCCATGATGATAACCAGAACAATCAGAATGGGCCTCAGCCCATGGACACGAACCATCAACCCAACCCAGCTCACTCGGGGTCCTCTGCTCCTAACCCTTCGTTTCCTCTTTCCAAACATTTGCCCAGAATTACAGGTAATGTAAAGATAATAGGGGAGAGGAGATAATGTGAACAAATATCTCTATTTATAGTCTTCACTTAGGATGGATAGGCTCTTTGATTGGCACTAGTTTATAAGTATTTTGTGTGGCAATTTGTTTGCTCGACTAAAGATTTACTTTAGATGCATGAAGTATTAAGTAATCGTACAATGTTCGTGTGAAATTGGTTTATGAAAGAAGAGTGTTATTTTGTTTATCGGAAGTTTCTTCTCTGACATGAGTATTTACTATTTACCTGTGTTAAAACTCAGCTAGAGGTTCCTTTTGAAGATTACCAACTTTAAATTATGCCCAAGGGAATCAAGGGAAGGGAGTGAAAAAAAAATGTTTGTCTTCACTTGCAGTCATAGCCTTCAGAAATGCCACCTTCCTTCCTCCGCAGTTGCTTTTAAAGAATTCAGAGTTGTCGCATATCAAGTTGATTATTGTTTTGCATCTGTTCAGTGTACAAATAAGATGCTGGTAGATTAGAATTTTTCATTTTAAAAGGTTTATGCACCTTACCATCTCTTGCGAGTCAGAATCCGTATTGGCCTTTGAAAATTTTGTTTGTTGGATGAAGTCCCCAGTACTGCTGTTAGAGAGGAAGGTGGCAAGTCTGTAGAATGTGACCACATGGCAGTACCTATGGGTTACAGCTGCACAAAAAAAATGTTAATAAAGTCGATGCCCCCCAACCCCTCTGTCCCACCCCTCCCCCACACCCATCCGACCTCCAACCCAATTTTTTCTCTGCATGTGTGCCTGGCTCCGAACCCTTCCCACCGGATACAACAGACAAGCAGCCAGTCACTTACCAAGAACCCCACCACTGGTGTAACATTGTCTACTATGAGTTGAACAATCGTGTCGGGGAACAGTTTCAAGCCTCATCAAATAGCATAGTTGTGGATGGCTTCACGGATCCATCACGCACAGACAGGTTTTGCCTCGGGCTGCTCTCAAACGTCAACAGGAATTCGACCATTGAGAACACTCGACGTCATATAGGCAGAGGTGAGCAGTTTGTTTCTCCTTTGTTTTGTGAACAAGTCAGAGAGATTGTCTGTGGCTGAGGGTAAAGTGCCTGCCTTTGAGTGCACAGGTTCATCAGGATTCTCCGTAATAATTACAGACGGATGTTTAAGCGGAGTTTCCGCCTCCTAAACGATCAAGTGTTGCAAGAGGTGTTAAATCAAAGCCAATCAAAGAAGTTGGAAGTATTGATTTGTAAGATTTGATCATGTTGTGGCCTGAAGTTCTAGGGTCTTTCTCAAGTTTGAATAGTGGAATCCCCAGAATTTTTATGAAAGTTCCTCTCCCACCCTCATCATTTTATCTGAGATGGATATCAGAAGAAAGGTCCCACTCTTAGATAACCCCACCAGTGTCTATGGTGTAATGAATAGGCTCTTCACCAATCATATAAAGGGTCGGAGTTCAATTCCCACGTTGAACGAGCTACTCAAATCAAAGAAAAGAATATTGGCACAGTGTAATGAGTGATTGTGGTGAATGTTTAATACGCTTCATCTCATGTAGTCAGAATTTTTGTTCAAATTTCTCGTGCTAATAGACAGTGCTAGAGAGTGAATGAAGGTGAATACAAACAGTTCTCTCATGCTTCATTTCTCAGGTGTCCATCTCTACTACGTGGGTGGGGAGGTTTACGCCGAGTGCCTGAGCGACAGCAGCATCTTTGTGCAGAGCAGAAACTGCAACTACTCTCACGGCTTCCACCACACCACGGTCTGCAAGATACCACCAAACTGTAGTCTCAAGATCTTTAACAACCAGGTAAGTACATGCGGGGGGGGGGGGGGGGGGGTAAAGTGCAGAGTTGCTAACCTCTATGCATTTTTCGTAATTTGTACGGAATCGGGCTCAAGTCTACAGGACACTGCTCGTTGGTGTACATTTCTTGTTTGCTGTCCAAACCACTGGGGATTTCTGCAAATCGTTATTTAAAATGGAGGAAGTTAATCCGGTTTGCCTCCTTAATTATCTTCTCCCCCATCATCAAATAAACCGGGCCTAACATTTCAATTCAGCCCGAAAAGTTACTCGCAGTTGAGTTGCAGGAACGGCTCTAGATTCTAGATCTATTGTCGTGTTTGAAACGAGTGGAAAGGGCCCGATTTTCGCATTCTGCTCAACATGTCGTGTCATTTGAATACCAATACCAGTATAGCTCATGCTGGTAGAGATGCCTGCAGTTGCCATGTTGCTAAAAAAAAAGAAAAAAAGTAGGCCTAGAGATCAATAAATGGCTCGGCTCCAGAATGATGAGTGACTCAATGTGAGTGTTCCAGGTGTTTCATTTCCATTGTTTCACTTTCAGAAGAATTAAAATAATATAATAGTGTAACTGAAATAGACTTGAAAGTTTTGGAAGCTGGGGTGGCATTGGCAATATTTTTAGCTTTCCGCGTGTAGCTCATTGCTCCGATAGACCGGGTTACTACTGAAAAAGTTTTGAAATTACTGAAAATGAGATTGGATTTTACTGAAATGACTTTCCAGAGGTTGGCAACTCTAAAAGTGCCTGCTTAAAAATGCAGAGGGTCACAGGTTCAAATCTTTGGAGGTTTACAGGGCTATTTTTCTCTAGTTTTTATGGCTCTGACCTCAGCTTTATCAGTAATGGATGTAAAATTTGGTGGTTTCTTTAATCATTATGTAGTAGCTCAGGCAGAAGGACAGATGAAGTGGCTGTACAGTGTCAATAGTGAACAGTGCTGTAGAACCTCATCAAAACAGTGTTTAGCTTCTTTCCTTTTTGCTTTTAACACCAAAACTGCATCACAGTTACTGCCATACTATGGCAGACCGATGTATCTGCAAAAATTATTAATTGCTGCGTTTTCCTTGAAATGGACGCCCTTACCCATTCTGCATCTTGTATCAAAGGGAGGAAGAGGTATCTGTACTAGAAATAGGATATTTCACTATGGCAAATAGATTTAACTGAAGGGCCATGTCTATATTTCCCATGGCAGCATCTATATATATAGGAAAATGCAGATACGTCGGTCTGCCTTGTCACGGCAGATTAGGCCTATTTACAAGTGCCCTAATGGGTATGAAAATATTGAAAGAGGATACGACTTTGTAGTTAATGCCTCTGTATCTTTCTTTCCCTCTCTACCATCCTCAGGAGTTTGCAGCTCTCCTGTCGCAGTCAGTGAACCATGGGTTCGAGGCCGTCTATGAACTCAGCAAAATGTGCATTATCCGCATGAGTTTTGTCAAAGGCTGGGGAGCGGAGTACCATCGCCAGGACGTGACCTCCACACCCTGCTGGATCGAGCTGCACCTCAACGGACCACTGCAGTGGCTGGACAAGGTCATCACGCAGATGGGCTCCCCGATGAACCCAATCTCCTCCGTGTCATGACCCTGTGCTGCTCATCATCTCCGTTTGTCGCTGTGTCCTACGCGAGGAAAGTTTTCTTCTCTCTCTCCTCCCATTCTGCTTGTGGAATGCTTGATCTGAGCTCCCTGTCGAACAGGGGGGCAAAGGTTTGGCTGGTGGTCTCTGGGGTAATATGAAGCCTGATATTGTTGTTGTTGTTTACATGAGGAGTTTTTGTTCTGCCTTTTATTTGTTTGGTTTCATTTGTCATATCTTGTAGAATGATTAAAATTTTTATTTTTTCCACCAGTTGCATGCATATTGGTGTAGTTCTTTCCTGTTTTGATCAAAGCTGTTATGTGGAACAGCTCAGGACAACATCCAGTTATTTGGCATCTTTCCGTTTTGCATAATTGGAGTAGAATATTGAGTTGATCAGAACCTATGGTATCTGAGAGCGAAGTACATGCTGTCTCTGTTAACAATGCTGCCGGCCCAAATGTTTGTTCAGAAAAGAGTCACAGAAATATAAGACAATTGGCTGTCGGGCAGTAGTGACTGTAAAAGAAAACCAACTGTTTTTGTCACATTTGCTGCAGGTTTGTGTGTAGGTCAATGTCATGTATGACCCTCTTGGTGTCTTATCTACAAGCAACAAGCATTGGGAGATCTGGTTTTAGATGCTGTTGATGTTGGATACTAGAATTATAATATTGTTTACGTCCGTTGCATAATGTTTGCCATGGGCTCCAATGTTTTCCCGCCGACTTGCTTATCAGAAGTTTTGTGAAAGTGTGATGATATGAAGTCCTGTTGCCCTTACAGTTTTTGTAAATGGAGCTCCAGAGATTTGACTTGGTACTTAAAACGGCATCCTCTGGAAATGTGTCTAGCTGTTTTTCGAGGATTGGGGAAATTTTGTGTTAGTATGAGCGTCTGTGACATGATAGTTGTCATTTGGAACAAATGTGAGGCAAGTGGACAATACTAGTTGCTTCTTGCAGTCTGCAAACAGAGATACTAGAAGAAATTCAGTGTGGGGTTAGAAAGGGTTGAGTCTTAAATTGCATTCACGTTCAATATTTCTTTTTAGCATTTCTTTAATCATATAAAATCTTGAGCTTGTGTTTCTTTGGCGGGTCGCTAGAATTGATTGGTTTATTGTCTTTGAACTAGCTTTTGTCTCAATTTTTCTCAATACCATACTTTTCAGACCTGCCTTCCTCCAAATTTCAAGTATTTCAACAAGTAAAATTAAACTAAAGTTTAGTATGAAAGCAAATTATAGGGCATGATAGGCCTTATGCCTTTTTAATCTACATGATAAAAATTTGAGAAGTAAATAATTTTGTCTGCTTGCCTCACAAAGTTTTGTATGGAAAGATGTTGTTGACAATGTCTTTTGCTGTTTTATTGTATATGAGCAATTCCAGAAAGTTGACCCTCCAAAAAGGGACATAGGGGTAGTAATTCAGAATAGGTACTGCAGTTGTAAAATCTGATTCTAATTAAAGTTTGACAATCATAGAAACATATGCAAATTGG
>JAUKPP010159727.1:0-14675 GCA_032273245.1 Phyllaplysia taylori
TGTGCGGTGATATTTAGTGATATTTAGTGATGTGCGGTGATGTGCGGTGATATTTAGTGATATTTAGTGATGTGCGGCATTTAGATCTATACCTTGCGATAGAAGCTGATAAACAACGATGGTCTTTGAACCTCGAACAAAATAGACTACTGATGTAGGCCTTGGATCTAGACATCTGGGCTGAAGGCTGTTATTGTAAACTCGCACACCCCATTCCTCTATTTGACTTGCTACAACTACAACAATGCTGGGCTTTACGATTTTTGCAATAGCCGTTCTTACAGCTTTACTTTTGTACATTGGATGGCAATTTCCAGTAAGTTTCAGTTGAAAAATAAAAGGCAAAGGGGACAGTCTGCAAAACACACCCTCCGTTCCTAGCTAGGCCTACATACTAGATCTAACTAGATCTTTAGATCTGGATTAGGTCTAGACTCTCTCTAAATAGCTGTTCTAAATAGTTGCTTTGGGCTTGGGTTCGTAGTATCCATAGATGATATTGCGCAATATGCACATCATCGGGCCTCCAAAATATTTTGCCTTATCCAAGAAGAAGACTAGATCTAGGCCTACGTTTGGATCTTTCCTACCTCAGGGCAGGGGATTGGTTGAGAACGAGAGAAGAAATGGACATTGAATAAGGAAAAAGCAGCAAGAGAGAGTGAGGAGCAGGGAGACCAAGACAGAGAAAGAGTCAGAGAGTGAAGCTGAAAGAATCTTTACTAGTTTCAAGTTTCACAATATGTAAGAAATAGATTTTGAGGTGAAACCAAAAATGCTTGTGCTTAGACCATTGTCATGAGAGGCCAGCACCCTCTAGCTAGACCAGAAGAACACCCCCTTGTGGCTGCAGTAGTCTAGATTGTCCATGCTCTGTATAGTATGTTTCAGTAACACTGTCCTTTAACAAATCTTCCAGACCTTGAGGTGGCTAATCAAGGTGAGATAGTGCAGTCTAGACATCCAGATTTCAGATACAATATAAAAGTATTCCTACATTATAGACCAGGTGTATTAAGACTGTAGGCGGCCCATGATTCCAGATACTTGACTGCAGACCAAAGACAAGACGGGTCAGTGGTACCCAACACTTTCTACAATCATTCATCAATCTCTTCTATTTCAGATCTCAAAGAAAGTCACTGCCATACCTGGCCTTCCTCCGTCAAGCAAAGAGTGAGTAGACACTATCAACCATATGTCATCATTATTGAATATGAATAAAAAAAGCTTTTATTTAGGCAGAAGACAATTGATTATTATTTGGTTTGCTTAATTTAAAACTATTTTGTAACAAAAGAGCAGAATTAACAACTGAATACTATTACCCTGTTCATTTCAAATTTGACATGATTCGAAGTACAGTACAAACCAGACTAGTTAGGGTATTTTCTAAAGTCTTTCAATTACATGGGAGTCACAATTTTTTAACATGTTTTTATATTATAATATATCATTGTCTCTCCAGAGATGGCAACATGAGTGATGTTGCACAAGCAGGAAGTCTGCACGAGTTTCTTGTAAAACTTCATGGCCGGTTTGGAGACATAGCTGGTTTCTGGTGGGGTAAAACCTATGCAGTTAGCATTGCTTCACCAGAGCTGTTTAAAGCTCATTCCAGCGTGTTTGACAGACCACGTAAGTCATTGTTGAGATTCAAAATCAGGTGGTGTTTTCTATTTGTTTTCCTATCATGTAAGACCATTTGTGCTCAGAAATGAAAATTGGGGCTATGTTAAAATGATGTGATTATGAGTGAAACTGTAAAGTAAGTGAGTGCTGGCGTAAAATCTATAGCTAATTTGCACACTTTTGAATGTATGGAATTGCCACAGAATGTTCCACAAAAACATTTTAAATAAAAAATTATTCGATGATTACACATAAAAGAAGTGTTAACTGCATGTGAATTTTTACCCAAGTATTCGTCTTGGACAACTTTGACTGCAGAGCTTTGACTTAAGTCTACAGTAAATTTAAACACTTTTCAATATGGAATGGCCACACAAGGTTCCACAAAAAATCGCCTATGAGATGGACAAACAATTTCAAAGATTCCATGTGAGAGAAGTGTTAACTATATAATTCTTTACACAAGTAGTAATCTTGAGCAGGGTCGAGTCCAGTGAATAACACTAAAGAGCCCTTTCATAAATAAAGGGAGAATTTATTCACACAGCTCTGGAAATACTTCATGCACAGTGACAATAAGATAAGCATTAATGCATCGGGGAAACTAAGAAATGATCCCCAGAAGTAAGTTTTTAAAGGAAGGTTAATGATAATGACAAAATTACATTAATTTTTTTAAGGGTTGCATCCTGTACACCATAGAATTATTGTATATATAACATATTGCCTTACTGATGTTTTGGACATGCTAAAATTTCTTGCCTAAGTGGATGAACATATCATCACTCTGCAAGTTCTCCAGAAGGCCCAAGTCAAAGCATTGATGTACTAATATTATATCTATAAATATTGCCGAAAAAGTGAGAAGAATAGGAATCTTATAGTCTCAGGTTGACAATTTTTGCCAGATTCTCAAAACTATGAAAACTTACTAGGGCGTTACAACACAATCATAGCAAATTTCTCATCAAAGATCAATATGTTCTGATTCTGATTTCAACCCATCCTGCAAAGATGTTTTTACAGCTTTTTATAATTGTGATTTATCAGCTGAGCAGTTCCGGTTTGTTGAGCCTGTATTTGGTTCAAGGAGTATCCAGTATGCTAATGGTGCAGACGGAAAAACAAGGAGGAAGAATTATGACCGGGCCTTCTCTCACAAAAGCCTTCAGAAATACTATGGCAACTGTCAGGAGGTAAATGCATAATTGTTCAAAATCTGGTTTAATTGATTATCTTTATAAAAAAAGGGAATGATGAACTGATTAACTTAAAAGACAACATGGCATAGTGACTGACCTTCTGTTCAAGGATCTTCAGCTTTTCTTTTGTATTGTGGTTCTGTTTTCTTTTTTCCAATTTGGTTGTGATGATTCAAAATATATTTAATCTGTGAACAAGACCATCCCCTTTTTCAATGTTAACGTCTCTTTAAGCTCTGTTTACAATGTTGACCTGCTATCTCGAAACTGTTAAGCTTAACTGTTTTTTTTTTTCAAATGGGGCTTAATTCACACAGTAAAGTAAGGTATGAAATGCAATGATGATCTAAGTTTGATAATAGATATAATATTTTGTCACCTATCAAAATCATAACAACTGGTTAAAGTCATAACCCAGAGTACATGAAATGGAAGAAAAGATTCAGGGCTGTGAACTGGTCATTTACCAATATCAGGGATGTCCTTTTTCCGGATAAAACTGGAAATTCGGTTTTTAGGGATTTTCCGGGGCCTCTGGTTTTTCGCTTTTACACAAGAACACTTCATTGTGTTTTGTACTTTCTTACCTATTTTCATCAATTTATTGCGGGTACTAAAGCCGACCGCAGAAATTTTAGGGTTTTTTTTCTTGACCATGGGGCATCCCTGCAATATTGTCTTGCTGCTGTTGTTTTGTGTTTTCTGCTCCATTTTACACTTGTATCACAGTGCAGGGTTATGTAGAAGCCAGGCTACTTCCGTTCTGCCTTTGAGGGCCAACAAGGGCTGAAAAAATCCAGTAAAATTCTTTTTAAATTCCCCAAGTTGACCCAATTTCCTATTTTCTGCATGAAAGGGAAAGAGCCTGGCCATTAAACTTCAGACACTGATCATATATTTTTTCTTGACTGCTAAATTACACAACGCCATCATATATTATTTCTAAGATATATATATGCACTTTAGGATGTTCATAACTTTTCTTTCTTAAGTTTATTTCTTAATCTCCATTTGCAATGGCAGCTTCAGTTGATTTAGTATAAGAGCAACAAAGTGACGTCATGAGGAATATTCTCAACATTGGATAGCAAATCAAAGCTCATTTTTCTCACACAATATGTCACAAAGACAAGCATATTTCCCTCTATTACAACAACAGGTAGCAGATGAAATAGAGAAGAAGTGGTCAGAGAGAGAAGAGTCAGATCACATACCACTCGGTGAAGACATGGCGGCGTATGCTTTTCGCACAGCTTTGCTGGCCCTGTTCGGAGAAGATTTCAAGGATGATCAGTTGGTGAAGAGTGTCAACACTGCCTATAACAAGGTGAGATCACTGTTTATCTGTGTATTCCTTATTAACCTGCAACAACCTGCTCAGCACCACTAAGAAACAGGGGTCAAAGATTGCCAGTAAAATCTGGCATCGCCGGTAGTTTGATCGAGATCTGACTTGAACTTGTCTGATGGATTTTTTTAGCCCGCTGCCAGTTATTTTAACTTACTGGGTCCTGGCAGTTTGCACTAAACCTCAACATTGAAGCCTTCATAGGCTGCTAGATCTTGCCCACGCAGCCACAGTTTTATGTTGTTTTCGAATTCTGGTTTACCTTCACCTTGCTTTCACTCATGTCTATCTATAGCCTATATCTATGTTTCGGTATTGCTAGTATAACTATAGGATAGATACGGTACAATTTTTGGAGGGCAAATATATCTGAATCGGAATGTGCAAGTATTTTTATGTCATGAAGTGCTAGTTGCAGGGTTTTTTCATTTGCATCAGCTTTGACCCCTGCTAAGGAATAAAACAAGGGGCTGAAAAATAATTTGAATTTTTAAAGTATCTTAATTTGGTTTTGGTATTTGCTTCATGTCTCTTGCGACACTGTCAGGTCATTTGAAAGATAGGATACTTGGACCCTGCTGGTCAGAGCCAACCTAGGATGCAATGGAAACTGTTCCTGCAAAAACATAGAGGTATCATGGTGTACTTGATCAAAGGAACTGCCTCACACGACTGGTACTGTGGTGTAATGATAAGGCTCTTGACCTGTCATATGGAGGACCGGAGCTCAATCCCGAGCGCTGATGGTCTGAGGGTTTTCTGATGGGATTTTTACCCCCCACTTACTCCGGGTTGGCCTGACAGGCAGGGTCCAAGTAGACCATCTCCTAAATGACCTTACAGTGTTACAGGAGATGTAAATCTGGTAACCAAACTAAGCCCCACACGAGCCTCAAACTCGCATCCTCTGCATGGAAGGCAAAGACCCTAACCATTTTACTGCAGGCACTAGTTTAAGCATTGTAGTTATAGTTATTCATGCTGAAAAGGAAGACATTTTCCAGTGCACATTTAAATCTATGTACCCGTCAGATTTTTGCCCTCACATTACTCTTCTCATTTCTTAACTAAATCACCTTACCTCAAGTTACACTATATCTCTTGTTCTGACCACAATTTCCTATCTTACCTCTTTTGACTTGGCAGGTAATCTTTTCTTACTCTGCATATTGTTATCTTTTCTCCTGTTACGACTTCTTTATTGCTTGCATCATAGAGTATATATTTACCTTGTAGGTTAGATTCCATTTTCCAATAGCGTCCAATTTTTTGTGTTCTTATTTCCAGGCATGGAGTGAGCTGGAGAGACGCTTGACAGACCCCACCGTTCCTCATGAAGACAGTGAAAGGCAGAAGTCATTTAAAGAAGGTAGATAAATTATTGATCAACATGTCCATTGCAAAGGTCACTTCTTACTCACAATTCCTTTTCCTTCTTTGCTTAAACTCCTCTGTTTCCTCACCAAATAGTTTTTGTCTTTTTTTAAGTAATACTCATGGACTACTTATTTTGTTCCAGCCGTCCAACTCTTGTACACGACGGTCCAGAGGATTTACTGAGCTTCGACAACAGAACAGATCAGATGGTCAGGATTTGCTGATCGACATTATTTCAGATTGTGCCACGGATGAAGATGTTCTACAGCATGATTTAATCACATATCTGGTGGCTTCTTACCATACAACTGCCAACTGTGGGTATTTTCAGTCATGAGAATTGGTGTTGTCTTATTTCTTTTTACTTTTAACATTTTGTCAAGCATTAGACCTACAAAACTGAGGTAAACTTTCAAATGATTTTTCAAAAGATTAAACTTCAAATTATGCAGAATTTTGGGGAATCAGAATGAGATGACTGTTTCGTTGTTAACAGAGTGTATGGTTTCTTTGTACAACTGGTTCTTGCTTTTTTGTCTTTTTTAGAAGTTTGAAATATTGTGTTGATGATCTTGAACTGAACTTCTTGTGATGGACTCCGGAGATACAGCAAAGTTCTTATTTCTTTATCAAGTGTAAGGCAAATTATCTTTGGCACTGTTGTAGAATGTGCTAAGCCATACATTTTTTTAATTGGTTTTTCTTCATAAATAACTATTCTTTTCAAAAGGTGTCTCTCATACTAAATATAGTAAATAAACAAAACCTGGATTGAAGAAACATTAGAGATAAAAATTTGCAGTAAAGTGCATAGGAAAAAATTATTTGTTTTTCCTCTTTCGAACGACTTTGACCACTGTAGTGTATGAGTTTTATGCTTGAAACATTCATTTTAGGAAGAATATAAATCAGTGTAATGATTTGTTTTTTACAGTGCTTGTTTGGGCTGTATATTTTCTGGCTACCCACCCTGAGGTACAGAACAAACTGTATGCGGAAATCATCGAAGTTTTGGGCGAGAAAGATGTCACGGCTTCCAATTTTGAACAACTGAGGTAGTATATGCTTTCTTACTTGTACTGCTCTACATGTCGATATTGATCGTACACGAGAATTTTTCAAAAGCAGACTTTCGGATGCCATAAAAATCAAAGGGATTGTCACATGTGGAAGGCATTGCAATAAAATTTTATGGGTTAACGTTATCTTTGACACTGAAATGAGAATGCAAAAGTTTATCTGTAAAAAAGCGCTCCTAAATTGAGATGGGCGGAATGGAATAGTAATACAGATATGAGTGAGGGTGTATGTATGCACTTGCTTTTGTGTGTGCATAATATGTTTGTGTGTGCATGTAAACTTTCTTTAATAGCGTTTGAGTAAGTGAGAAAGATAGACGGAGAAAGAAAGGTACAGAGCTTAACAGAGAGAAAGTTATGAAGAGAGAATGGATGAGCTACCACTGTTTTATAGTACCTGACCAACTATTTTAATAGTCATATTTATCATATTCCATAGACATAGCTCAGCCATAAGGACCAACTTTGGTAGCTTTATCTACTATTCATGAATGTTTAATGGATAAGATGGTTTCGATTGTTTGTTTGTACTCCGATCATTTCTTGTATGTAACAAAACATTATGTTTTAGAAATAATAAAAAAAAAAGCACAGTACAGTCATATTTTGTCCCTACTCAAAAGGGGGCTGTATGCATTTTGGGTCCTATATATATGCCGGCAACCCACAGACATTTCTTATTATACTTTCAACTTCTTCCGAAGCATACAAAGAGCAAGCAACATTGTTTTCATTCTCACAAAGAGTAATAATTGCCTAAATCTTTCATTGTGCTTATCTTGGTGTTCATTCACACGTCTGTGAAGTGCAGAAAAGTGGACTCCAAGCACCAGCAATACTCAAACTCAAACTCGGTTACATGGGGTCACAAATTTGCAATCTATCCACCAGACTTCTAACATTTCTTATTCTTACCCTTTGTGTCCAGGTACATGAAGCAGGTATTGAATGAGAGTCTTCGCTGTGCTGTGGTGGGACCTTGGGCTGCACGGGTCCAGGACTTTGACTCCGAGCTGGATGGACACAACATACCTAAAGATGTGAGGAGAATCGTACAAATTGGCATTCAGAGATTATTTTTTTATTGTCATGATTCAAGCTTTTAGAAATGAAATACACTAACGCATTTAATATGGCTTTGAATATTTTAATGAATAATAGTTTGCATATGCTTTTTTTTAAAAATGGGAAAAAATAACCAACAAAGTCAGTTTACTCTTGGCTAGTTTTTGTGCTGGATCAGCAAGAATGCTTGGAAGTTAGTTGTTATAAAAATGGCATTAGTATTACAGTAGAACATTAGTATTACGCACTCAGATTTTTTCTACAATTGAAATGGCTGTATGGTACAATTTAGGTGGAGGGAACACTCAGCTGATACATTCACTTTCTCAAATCCTGAGTCCCATTTAGTGCTTTAACTCTTTACATGCTGTGGCTAAGGCATACCACTCATAACATACTTTTGATTATTACGTTAATTTTTTACAAATTTGCTCATAAAAACTTAGTTTTTATCGTGGATGTGTACGGTGTATGGGGGAAAAAAGAAACGAGAAGAGGCCATAATGCATTGTCACTGAAGACATACAGTTCCTGCAGTAAAAGTTTCTTTTTACACTAAAGACTGTAGGGAAAATTACACCTTACCTCCATGTGCTTTTGGTTAGTTTGGTTTGGTTACCAGTTTTACGCCCCCTGCAACACTGTCAGGTCATTTGAGAGATGGGCTACTTCTACCCTGCCTGTCAGGGCCAACCCAGGTTGATAGGGAAAATAACCCCAGCAGAAAAAACCTGTATCGTCCGCGCTCGGGATCAAACTCGGGTCTTCCGCATGACAGGTGAAGAGCCTAACCATTACACCACAGCGCCGGTCCTCCATGTGCTGCATTGCTGTCTTTAAATGCTGGTGTAGAATGACCTCACTGACAAATGTACTCACTGGACTCTGTGGTGTAATGGTTCAGCTCTTTGCCTGTTACACAGAGGACATAAGTTGGGGGGGGGGAGTTTGGGGGGGGGCACACATAGGGCAGTTTCTTGGCTTAAGCCCAGTTTTCTGCGGGGATGGTAACCCTCTCAGCCCAGATTGGCACTGACAGGCAGAGTCAAAGTAGCCCTTAAATTACCTTACAGTCATGTTACAAGGGATATTAAACCCAAAACCAAACCAAACCAGCCATATTCCTTTACGCTATTTGTGGTTTATACTCTGTTAATATAACTTTATAGGTGGATTGCTGATTGTATTCATATTGTAGAAACCTATATGAATCGTAATGTCTCATACATAATATGTCTCCCTCAGACTCCAGTAATTCATGCACTTGGTGTCGTCCTACAAGATGAAAGGCTGTGGCCTGAGCCACAAAGGTGAGTCCGTTCAATGTGCTGAGAACCCTTAGCATTTTGATAGTTACAGAGCCTTTATCCCATTACATTTTTTTTCATTTTTCACTCTGTGGGTAAAAAAGAGAAAAGTTCATAAAAAATCTTCAGACCATCAATTTTTATAAGAGGTAGTGAGACCTAAAACAATTATATTATTTTTGCAGTGGTCAGCAGGGCATGATATTTTTTGTCATGCTGTATAACCCATGATGGGAATGATGGAACATTTTTTGTTATTTTCAGACTTCAGCATTTAGAAAATTACCGTAAAGTTATATGTGTGAAATGTGGGCCATGATATGAATCACCTAAGGCAAAGTTTTTTTCAGTTTTTGTTTTCTCTTTTTTTAAAGATATAAGGGGCATGCTCAGATATTGTGGGTTGGGGGTTGACTGTTTTTTTATTCTTTGCTCTTTGTTTTTATACAGTTTTTTCTCTGTCTTTACATTGTCAGGTTTGACCCAGATCGGTTCAGTGTTGAGAACAGCAAAGATCGATCACCTTATGCCTTCAGCCCATTTGGATTTGCTGGCAAGAGAAAATGCCCTGGCTTTAAATTTTCGCTCATTGAAGCCTCAAGTTTGATAGCCACTGTTTTCAAGAAGTAAGTATCAAAACAGGGATGGGGATTTCGAGGCTAGGTTTTTTTTTCTATTTGTGGCATTATGGGGTTGGGGTTTATTTTAGTTAGTCGGGTCAATCTGCAGCATTCCAATCATTGACAGCAAGCCTTTGTGTAAAATTATCAGAAAAGATTTACTAAGTCTGCATTCCCTGGAAACGTTCCTATTTTTTTTCCTAGAAAAAAACCAAAATAGTCCCTATCCCTGCCAAAGGCATAATCTCCAATATTTATTTTGACTGCCAGAACTTTATTACTCAATTTCCTTTGTTATGGTTAGTCAAACCTGTGTGTTCATTCCATAGACATTCTTACAAGACCGGCTGCACAGCAGCAAAGGCGTGCTTCATAGAAGCCATTTTGATGTCGGGCAAAGCTCATTATGGACTATGGTGTAAAATATTAGGAGAAATTCAAAAGAGTTCCACTTCCATTATGCGGTTGTTGTTTTTTAAATATCCACATGGGCCTTGTTACTTTGTCACAAGTTTATGCCCCCTTTTGAGCACTCAGTGGCGCCCTATTTTACAAGTGTGAGGAGCACAGAACCATTCCAGAGTATTTTTTGGGAGGGGTTGATTTTGAATTTTGCCCGGGTGGCGGCCTAATAGACCTACTCTTTTCGATTTTCAACCACCAAGGGATTTTTTACGTGCGCAACGTACATACGGGGCCTCCAAAGTTTCCTGTCTTTATCCAAGAAGAGTAGGTGTTTTGATCTTAAGGGAATTTTGATGCCAGTACATGCACATATATATATAGAGAGAGAGAAAGAGATAAATACTACGTAGTGAAAGAAGTATAACATGTGATATTTTACCTTTGTCCTACTGATATGACCTACATAATGTGCCTATGTTGTGTCTGTCCCAGGTTCAATGTGAGTCTGTGGGAGGACCAGTTGGTACAGCCAGTCTTTGGTCTGGTCACTCACCCAAGTGAAGAGATCTGGATCAAGCTGACCAAGAGGAAGTAAACCATGGACTGGGGGTTATCATTTCTCTTATTCCTGCACACTTTCATAAGTGTTCTAGGACAAAGGAAAATTGTCGTTTTTGTGAACTGGTTTTTCCAGAATGTGTCCAAAATTGTTGAAGAAAGCCTGAATGTTTTTTATCTGTGTACTGATGTTCATGGAATATTTATGTACCCTACTTTTTTACCCTATGTTACAATAGGTATATTCAGACAGGATTTGGATGAGGGCTATTCAGGGTTTTTTTACGTGTTAGTTCACATGTTGCTTTCAAACTAAATAAGAACGAATTCATTGTTTCCGGTGAAGTATTGTAGAAAAATGTTTTATAGGCAATTCTATATGATACATATATTAAATTTCTATTGTGCCATATTACACTTTGTGCCATTCAATATTGTCAATTGTCGCATTCATATTTACATAATATTTTATAAACATGGTCAGTATCGCATGTGCCATTTATTTACTAAACTACAGTGCAAGTTATGCCAATTACTTATTAATTATATATATGCGTATATATCTGCCAATTATTTATTGCAGATTGTGTCAGGTAGTAATTACATAGTGTGCCATATATTTATACAGATTATACATGTATTGTGTAACAAAACAAGCAAGAGGAGGATTGTAGACACTTCCTTAATATGCATTGAGCACTTAATCTTATACATGTTTGTTGGTTGTTCTTTCGTTTGTCCATTGCATTCTATCCTTGTGCCTTGACTTGCCATTTATTTTTGCCATGTTTTATTTAGTTAGAATTTACTTTTTTATAGAGGCACCAGCTCTTTTGCTGTTTTAGCCTCTTGATTTCTCTTTGGTAGTTCCTACCGCCCCTGAGGGTTGATCCATTTTGCATTATGTAGTGGCTCGATCCTTTGGGTTCTTTTCCTATCAAGTGTATAGTTTTGGTTTAAGAGGGAGGTTATGGGTGGATGTTGGGGTGATTGTGAGGGGATGGTTGGGGGTGGGGCGAGAGAAAGAGAGAGATAAGGTAGAAAGAGAGGAGGGATGAGGGAAGGTGCTGGGACTGGTGTGCTGGATTAGAAGTCAGGCCTTGTCTTAACTTGGCTGTATGTTAAATTGCTTAAAATTATGGGGAGCCATTTGACTACAGTAAAACCTTGTTATGACATTGTGACGTTGTCATACTACCTTCAGACCCTAGATTTTGAACACTTGAGACAAGGTATGTAATAGTCAATCAGTGCGATACAGAGAATACGATAGAATCATTGCTTTCGACGTTAATGATAACAGCAAGCACGGGAGGGGGGAGGGGGAGAGACTGATAGTCTCTGATTTTAACTTGTAAGCCTATTAGAAACATACCTGAACCTATTGGTTTGGATGTAGCTGCAACAAAGATTAATTTTCATTAGCAAGAAGACAAAAGTCCTGTCCTCTGTTTTGCTAACCATGGGGGAGGAGGGGCTGTGACGTTACTGACTATTCTGCTTTTATTCCTTGCTTCAGTATCAGCAAGCAAGAATGTTTGTTTGGAACTATCAATAAGCTGCCGAGAATGATGAAAAGGTTTGCTGCAAAAAACCAGCGTTGATAATTTGGGATGCCGACCTACTGGCATGATGGCGTTGAGATCTCTAAAGGACAGAGCGCAGGGGGTTAGGGAGGAAATTGGGGATGTGAGTGGTTAGTATCCTTGAAGCAGTGAGACAAACGTGGCCTTCACTGAATACATTGCACTCTTGACTAGGCCTACGGTAGAACTATAATAATAATGATAATGACTGCATTTATATGGTGCATATTCCCGCTTGAAAGCAGGCTCTCTGTGCTTTACGATCAATGGTTACCCCTGTAGCCTCTTGTCATTTTTATTTTTTCCTATGTACATGTACAATAACAAACAAACACTTTTGATTAACAAATTCCTTGAAAAGTGAATGTTGTAGTGTAAAGTATATAAAAGAAACTGTATGTTTTAGGCATAGCATATATAAAGAGTTCAAGTACTAAATGGGACTCGGGACTTTGGAAAGTAAAGTTTACAGCTGAGAGTAGGTTGCGAGTATACCAGTGTCAAGGTTCTACTATATATATTTGTTTCTTGCTCTTTATCTTTTCTTTTATATGTTTTCTACCATGAACAGTGAAGATATATTATGTACAATTATATTATGCAGATATAGAAATTCAATGGAGATTGTATGCATATATAATTATATACATGTATTGGGATCTCGAAGGATTTAACAGAGGGCATAGTGTATCATGTACTTGTTATAACTTTAGTACAGTATTTAAAAACAGAAAACTGACTACACTCAACCAATAAATACTTTCAAATAAAGAAAAGTCCTCTCTTCTTGGTTTTGTTTCTGTAGTGACTGCATTTTAAATCATTTTATATTCTAGTCTTTCTGACTTTGTGACTGACAGCGAAGTATCCTCGTCATAGCCCACGGCTGAAACAGCCAAAGATGCTGGCACCTCTGTGAACAACTAACTTTTTCCTCATCATAGCCAAGGACATGCTCAATCATGGAATTGTAGAAGAAAGAAATGCGCAGAATAAATGCTATCATTTATCATTAATTGATTTTGTCTACACATTTTATGAGACTGAGACTTCAAGATGGATTCTGTTCTTGTAAAGAAGAATGAATACAGTGTAATGTGATGAAAGCTGACAAATGGGCTACTAGTTACTGTTCAGAATTTGGTCCAAAAGAGATATTTTTATATTTTATCAAATTAAATGGCTTATGAGTTAGTAAAGAAAATAATTTTCTAGCTTTTTTTGCTGAAATGCTATCAAGGTTTGAATGCTAAGGGTCCGGTAAAATACAGTATTGAGAAAATCAATAAATGCTGCTAAACATAAAGGGAGCCAAACTATTTACAACTTGTCAAAGAAACGCAAGTTTTTAATTGTTCATGTCTGTATAGTATACTTTATAATAAAGTTAATAATCAAAAGAAATCTTGCACTTTTAAAAAAGCAATATTTTAGAATCAATCATTTTTTCCACTTCATCAAATTATCCCAAATATCTCCGTTGGCAGATTGCAAAAATAACTAACTCGGTAAGGTTGTCTCTCAAGTGTTTGCAAATGAAACAGAGTGAATACAGGCACGTAAATGTGCTGGCTATTTTAATAGCAGATGGTGTCTAATGGCCAATTTGTAAAAGCAATAGTAGAAAAGAAAGGTAAAGCGACAGACTTCGCTAGAAACATTTAGTTGGAAAAGAATAACGGGCAGGCAGGCAGACAAACATGCAGAAAAAAGGAGGTTTTGAAATAAGAATATATTGAAAAATTGAAAACAGGAGTTGAGAAAGTGGGGAGAGAATGTGCGTGCATGGGTGTATGTGTGTGTGCATGCGTGTGTGTCTCTCTGTGTGTGTATGTCTGTGTGCATTTGTGTGTGTGAAGTTAGAGGGAAAGCAAGCATTCAAGGCTGTAGTGTAAGAAGACGGTGACGTTTACAAGCTTATCTTGCGCATTTCCAGTTTCGAAAACTCAATACCGGTAGCCTACTCAATTTGCAGTGGAGCCCTTACTTTAAATGTGCATGAATGTTGAAGTTAGTTGTTTACAGAGAAGTCAGCATCTTTGGCTGTATGACAGCAGTGTGAATGGTGAAATGACTTATCATTCTATGGTTGAGGCTACAAATTTAACAGTGCGGGTGCTAAAAGCAAATCCGGAGAAGTAGAAAACAACTTCGTAAAACCAAAGGTGTGGATCTTTTGCTGTCCGCTTGCATACGCGTTTCGAATCTCCACTAAAAGCTAAGCTATTGAGAGTGTCCGTTTGTGGTAAAGTCGAATGTCAGTGCCTTGATTGTTTACTTTTATTGGGTGTTGTGTTGCTGATTGATTACGTAATTGGTTTGGTTATTAGTTTTATATTTCTTGCAACACTGTAAGGTCATTTTAAGAGACGAGCTACTTCGACCCTGATCGTCAGGCCCAAACCGGGCTGAGAGGGACGAGTTAGTTAGTTAGTTTAAAGTTAGTTGTTTATAGAGGCGCCAGCACCTTTGGCTGTTTTAGCCTCTTGGTAACAC
>JAUKPP010159838.1:8128-24855 GCA_032273245.1 Phyllaplysia taylori
ATTCCAACCCTCCCAACCCTGAACCCCCCCCCCCCCCCCCCCATCTCTAATTTTCACAACCAGGAATCAAATTATCCTACTGCAGTGCAAAAGTTTCAAGCAGTGAGCGCCCGCCCTCACCAATTTTGTATTATCAATACCATGTAAATGTATCTCTGAATGAAAATAGCATGTTCTTGGAATTCGGCAACTGCCTGATCTACTTCGAGGCATCAAAATGAGCTTACCATATCAATAGTGCTGTAAAAACTCAACAACACAAACAAACAATAACTTACTCATTTTAAGATTTTTCACGCATTAACAGTCAAGATACATCCTTCAAAGCACTTGCTGTGTCTTTATAGAGACACCAGCTCCTTTGACTCTTTTAGCCTAAATAGTAAAAAACAACCATCTCAGAATGCAAAGGTACTAAATCGCAATCATGCTGGATTTATGGATTTACAAAAAAAAATAATTCGTATGGCTTTGACCTATGTTTTTATAAAGATGGACAATAAAAATCAAAGGTCTCGCCTCATAGTGCTAAAAGAGGCATAAACCCATATATTCTAATTAACCAATTATCTTACATGAGCAGATGAATTGCCAAGAGATTCCAGTGCTCTAATGACCTAGATTTAAATGTAGAACTTTGTGTATTTTTCTGTACAAGCTACAGATACAATGTAATTCTATTTGTTTGTTTTGTAGACGGCACTACTGACACTGTAAACTCATTTCGCTGCACAAAAGAAATTAGAACAGCGGCAACACACAAAAGGTCAGACAATGAGCAAACCAATCAGGGCGCCCCGAAAAATATCCATAGTCCCCCGGCATGATATGTAAGTTTTCGAAATAAAATCTTTTTATAGAAATTTTGACTAAAAATGTATCAAATTTCACTAGGAGGAACATCAAATTTAGGCAGAGATCATACAGCAGTCGCAATGCCAACAACACTTATTTACTTTCCTTGCCATTGTGTAAATCAATGATGTTGTCAGGCAAAAGTTGGCCCATCTTGGACATTTTTTTTTTACATTGGACGACCACATTGCTCTTATACTGATAAACTAAAATTTCAAAACCTTTAAATTTGAGATGTCTGTAAACAATTGACGATGCATTTTGGCCCTGATTAAAGGAAAACAACAACTGACGTTTCATAATGTTTCACTCCGTCATATCTGCCTGACACGACTGTTAAATTTTGTTTTAAAAGGGGACTTTTGCAATACTGAGTTAAGCACCAGCACATTCAATCATACATGTGAGAACAGTATAAAGAAAAAAGATCCAGAAAATCCTAGCTCACTGCAAAGTATTGCTATAAACCTGAGGTACTCCCTGCTATCTATCATCAAATCAGTTCAATGCACGACACAAAATGAGAACAATGAATGTATATAATATATATGACCATATATATCACGATGCCGCGTTCAGATCGCCACAACAGATTAACAGGACAAGATTGAAAAACAATGTAGATCAGATATAAACATCAATATGTACACAGTCTAAACATCAGCACATCTATCAAATCAGCCAATCTATCGCTCAAAAAGACATAAGACTTCTACCATACGCTACATCAGTTTGGCAATGAATTGTTGCTAAATTACTTTAAAAGACTGCATTTCTGCTGGATTCTACCTAATAATGTCTAGATTTTCTCTACAAAACATTCATGCTCATAAGAGCACGTGTATAGATTTGTTGCTCACACAGTGCCTTGTCTATGAAGGTCTCTATGCACGATAAATTAGAAGTGCAGTCAACAACAGACGAGCTGGTGTCGCCAGAGAGGTGAAAAACAGATATCTCGCCCAAAGTTAAATTAATTCGCATCATAAACGTAAAGAAGAAGAGGTGTTCGACCTTGAGAAAAAAATCAAATAATAATAATAATAAAAATATTCTGCAATGCCCCAAGAAAATAATATTGCCTTTTGTTCTTAAGAGGAATTTTGTTTGCTGGGGATGTAGCCTGAAAATAGCTTGTCTTGGAAATGCACAGGAAGATCCTCAAGTCGTAAAGGGAAATGTTGTAGACGAAGTCTCCACCTAAACACGTTACCGGGTAACTCAAATAAAGTTTGTCGGGAACACTTGAAAAATGGAAACTTTCCTTATAACCTCTACAGTTTGCATCGCATTACAAAGACAAATCTTGACAACAGGGATAAGGATAGTATTCATAAACTCGAAAGTTTACTTTTTCGGTGAGGCTAATAACACAAGACAAGATTTTCTCATTGCAAAGTCCTCTAGAGTCAAAACTTCCCTCATGGATTAATAAAGTATATCTATCTTATCTTATTTTGAGCTTTTGCAAAGAGCTTTGGTGACATAGATGTAATCAACAATGGAGTAAATATTGCAGGCCAGTACAAAAAGAAATTTTGTTGTATTACTGCCATGTGAACATTACATCAAAGTAAGACTAAAGGGGCCCTGGATGTTTGCTGGGACTGACCCTTGTGAAGTGCAATGAAAGTAATGCAGAGTTGCCAACCCCCAAAAGAAAATGTTTAATTTTAGTGAGGCTTCAAGTGAGATTCTACTCTTTTAAATGGGACATGAATTCATTGAATGTTTTGCATAAGGGCGAATACTACAAACATTGTAGTGGAGCGTTCGTCTCTTTGCAAAACAACCAGCGAATTTTTGTAGATAAAAACAGCTACCGATAATCCTTATGTTTTTGCAACTACTGTTGGCACCAAATTCAAGCAGTTAAAGCGAGTTCCTGAACCCACAGGACAAAGCAGTGCCAAGCCATTAAAGCTCGTTTACCTAAGATACTATGAGAATATTTCTTTTCTGAGTCTTGTTGCGTCAATTGTCATGATTCCCAGAACGAGAAAAAAACCTTAATCAAAGTCTTGATCTTTTGAGTACAACTAGTAAAAAGAAAAAAAAAAACAATGGTGAAAATTCAGTTTTTTCTACGAGGGCGAAAGATGGTCATAAATTTGTGAGACTCATGACAAAAACTTAAGGGTTGGCAAGACCAGTAATGGATAGTAATTTATTTTTAATTTTTATTCTTTTGTCTGTGGACATATTACATACGAGTTAGGCTAGCAATATGTTTGGGTGACTGGCGAGTCTTTTGATTTGTCACTCGAATGCTACTTTGATGGAAGGTTTTTAATACTCCGAGGTAACTCGCTGTGATGCTATATTTAGGCTTATGGAGCCCAGCACACCGGCGCTGTGGTGTAATGGTTAGGCGCTTTGTCTATCACGCAGAGGACGTGAGTTCGAGGTCCGCGTGGGGCAGTTTCTTTGATCGAGTATATCTCCGTTTTTCTGCTGGGACAATGTCCCTCTCAGCCCGGGTTGGCCCTGACAGGCAGGGTCGAAGTCGCCCGTCCCTTAAATGACCTTACAATGTTGCAAGGGACGTTAAGCCAACAACCAAACCAGCACACTTGAATGGTGTAGAACACTAGATAGGCTCGTAGGTGCAACGATGAAGTCGAGAGATCAGATGAGTTTGAAGAACTTTGAGACTACTTGTTCAATGAATCACAAGAGAAGAATCTTTCGGAATATCACCAAGCACAACTTTAAGGCTCGAAACAAACTCAAAATAATTGAAATTGGAATAAGGAGGAGATCCAAATCTAAACCTTGGCCATGTTTCCCATAAACAAGCCCCAGAACCTTCCAAAGCACAGTGTGTTGACACAGAGAATACTGCACATCTCATCAGCACTGTAACCAGATACGAGTTTTGTGAAGCTTCTAAGCACTGAATCTATTGATTGAAGACGTACCACATGCTCTACCCCTTGACCAAATAACCCATATCTTTATATTCCACATTTGTTTTTTGGAAAGAAACAAACTTTCCTAAAGCAGTAAAATAGATTACATTTAAAATCACGACAACGTAAGAAGCAGCAGAAATATAGGGTTAAGGCAATTGATAAACTGGCCACCAAAGCCAGAAGCAGACAATAGTTAAAATGGTCATAAAAGAACAAATTGAATTTTTAAAAAAAGGAAAAAATAAATGCAACCAAACTTACAAATGTATAATTTTTACCCCAAGGCACCCTCCCAGAATGCTGTACAGTTTAACAAAGACACAACAATGCAAAAACTTGAGGGCACATTGACAGAAAAGAAGAAAAGTTCACATTAATGATTGATTTATTATCCCTGGTATAGTGTTGCAGTCTGCACACAAACCTGTACAGAATCATTTACAGAGTTTTTGGTTACTAGTTTTACGCCCCCTGCAACACTGTAAGGTCATTCAAGAGACTGGCTTCTTTGACCCTGCTTGTCAGGGCCGACCCGGGCTGAGAGGGAAAACACCTCAGCAGACAGAAACGCAGGTCATTCGCACGCAGGATAAACTCGGGTCTTCAGCATGATAGGCCAAGAGCCTAAACATTACACCACAGCACTGGTTCACTTACTGATATCTCTTGCTTGGTAAATAAGGAAGAAAGCAAAGAACTAGAAAGATAGTTTATAATTTCAAATGGATATGTAGAAAGAAAATGATCATGGAAATTGTAAGTTTTATGGCTGCATCCTGCTACAAAGTGCAATGGCATTAATAGAGAGCTTGATGCATTTGAAAAATTGTCTGGGACATTCCACAATTTACTATTTCATCCTATCCTAACATTCTTTTCAGAAAACAAAATGAAAATAATTCTATTTAATCAAAACACAAGGAGCTTTTCTTTCACGTAAACCTTGTTAATGATTGGAGTACCATCATACTTCCCTGGGTTCTTACTAAAAACATAGTGCTGATACAATAAGACCCAGGGATTTGAAAGTCAAATGTTGGAGGCTGTCGGAACTTCAGGTCGCGGCAAAATTGTTGGAAATTCGACAATTGTCCGACTTTTGACAGGTCTGGTTTATACGGCACTATTGATAGGAAGTTGATTAAGACGAGGAAGAAGGAAGAGCCCACAGTATGTGTGAAGAAAAAGGGAGCAAACAACAGTACTTGTGCCTGCCAACCACGCGTGGATCGTGGATGGACACTTAGTCTGCTTATCCTTTTACTCTGAGAATGGCGAAGAACGGAGTAAACAGACAATGCATTGATTATGAGAATTAAGGAAAAAAAATAATAAAAAAAAACATTTAAAAAAAGAAAAAGAAAAAGAAAAAAAAAAAAAAAAAGAGAAAGAAAAAAAGCCCTACACTTGGTCATTTACGTTTCTACACACAGCTGAATGAACAAATACAGAACATACGACTTCTATTTCTCTGTACACTTTCAAGCCAGGCTAAAGACACCATGAGAGAATCTGCCCCACAAGGAAAAAAGATGAACACCGATATTATAACAATTTTTTAACGGGAGAGCATGATACCTCACTTAGAAAAAAAAGACTATAAATTATAATACATGTACAATACAGTATGATAAAGTAAGTTTTTTACAAACAACAACAAAAGGCAATTCCATACGTAGACAGAATATATCTCGACAACAACAGTAATCTCTCGTCAATACCACTCTTATCTGCTGATGAAAAGCAAGAAGAGAAAGAAGATTTAATGTGACAGAGATTAGGTCAGGGGGTGATAATTACCCGAGGACCAAGGTTTGGACAGAGAACAAGCCTGCAAAGATGTTCAAGAATATCAACATTTATATAGTCATACTATACATGATGCTTTATAACAGAATATTATTACAGCTATGATGGGGAAAACTGAAAGGGGCATACAATAGCAATGTATTATAACTATAATAATTGGCATGTACAAAGTAAAACATGATATTCATCGTACATCTATGACTATGTATAATAATTACAAGTAACCTTTCAGGCTGGCACCATCGCTAATGATGAACATGTGCCGCGCAAAAAGTTTTGTCTTTTTTTTTTGTACAACGATGTGTAAGCACACAATGGGCAACACTTGAACACTATCACTGTCCTGTGTAGCAGAATGAGAACCAACCAATACACAGATGGATCAGAAATGGGACACATAATACTTCCCTGACAACATTTGCACGATTCCCTCATTCATACTCCACCCTTTTTTTTCAATTTCAAAAGCTCCGTCGTTTTGTTCGCACTCAAACTTCTCAACAATAAATGCAACAAGTAAGCTGCTGCTTCAGTACAGCAGGTCACGACAAACATGTTCATTTGCCAACAACAAAAGTGTCCAACGAAAGAAGAGAAATCTTTAATCCCAAGAGAGAAGATACATGAGGGAAAAAACCAAGGGGATAGAATAAAAAAAGTAAAGCCCGGGTGACGGAAATATACAATTGATAATGCTTAAATTACAAATTATAGTTTGCCATAGAGTTATCCTCCAGGAAGGTATTTAACATGACATACCTCAACGAAGTAAAATGATTAGTTTCCAATTTCAAGATACTTTTAAAGAACAACATACTGTAAATTTGTGGGCTGCAGACTGCTGGTCTCACGTCTCAAACATACTAAGATCACAGACAATACAATGACGACAAAAACAACAACTGTCAAGTATGACCGCAACATAACAGCAGAGTTTCTCACAACTGAAAAAGAAATGAAAGTATTTGAAATAGAAAAAAAGGAAGCTGTTCTTTTCCTTTGTATTTTTTCGCAAATTTTAACTTTTTCGCACTAGCTTGTTACCCCTTTCTCCTGCAACTCAAAACTACAGATCTATATCAGCACACAGAGGGGAACAGCAATAATGAACTGCTCGGTGTTCTCAACCCTTGTGTAAATTTCCCCATGTAATAATAAATGCTATTGAAGTGGTCCAGCATCAATAGGGAGTGGGCACAGCAAAGTACCAAAATCATCATGAAAATTTTTAATCAAACAAAGCAAAATTGCTTTAACCCCTTTGCGACATTTGACGATCCATGTATGGCATAAATTGCCCCTCCTGGTGACCTTACATGCGACAGAAAATCGGCTGAATCTGACCACATCGAGGACCTCCTGGCACACAATGTACAGAATAACTTAATAGTTCAATTCCCTACTCGGTTTTGATGCTAGAAATACCTAGAGATATTTTATGTGCAGTGCATTTAGGTGCAAATCTTCCACTTCCTTTCTGGGACTTCCCGCTGTTGTTACTATTTTTATCGAGCATGGGACGGCTGTTGTCGGCAACTGTAGCCTAAGGAGACAGAATCCGATTTGAAATAGACTGATGTCGAAAATGTACGGAGAAACTGGAAAACTTTTTCATCAAAACAACCCTACCCCTCACTATGAAACTCCTCCATCATGAAGGCTTTAAAATACACAATCTGACTTTACTAACATTTTTTACTTTTCTTTCATTGTTCCTTTTATTCTCCATTTCGCTTGCCCATGGAAAAAAAAAAGTTATCAGTAGGTATAGATAAAAAAAAGGTGAAAATCAAACAAGCTTCGATAACATAAACATTTTGTCAAAACTGCTCAGTAAGACTTGAGTTGGAAGCAATCAATCAGCATACGAAGAAAAGCCGGGATCTTGGCTCAAATTTGCCTTGTGAAGCATGCATAATTTCACGACATTGGAATGACAAGTCAGAGGGATATGGACAGACCAGAAGAACTGAGTTTGCACCATGGGTGAAATCATGTTCATGGGCCTAAACCTGAAACCAAAATTCCTAATGAAAAAAACCTGGCAAAAATAAGACGCCAGTGCGATACTTAATGCTCGATACCTCATTCTCTCCGTACAACTCTACGTCCGGCAATGTAAGCTCGGACAGGTTCAATAACCAAAACGAAACACAGTGACTCAAAATGATCACTTAAGAGCGCCACACAATCATTCCCTTTTGTTGGTAAGTTACATCCTCAAACAACCGGCAGACAACCGGACGAAATTTTCAAAAGCCGGCATTCTGGCATATGAGTGCAAGCTTTCACCCATGCTTTGCACTAAAGGAAAAACGCCAATTTCTTTTGAATTGTAGAGAAACGGTCTACACCAATGATCAGGGATGCCCCATGGCCAAGAAAAAACCCCCCGAACTTTCTGCGGTCGGCTTTAGTACCCGCAATAAATTGATGAAAATAGGTAAGAAAGTACAAAACACAATGAAGTGTTCTTGTGTAAAAGGCCCCGGAAAATCGCTAAAAACCCGGATTTCCGGTTTTAACCGGAAAAAGAGCATCCCTGAATTCTACATTCCAATCATACCGCCACTTTTGTTTTTATCATGTATACTGGTGAACTCGTGGAATTCGAACAGTAGAGACATTGGACAAAGATGTTTCAAGGGTTAATAATGAACAAGAGAGAACGATGACTAGCCATGACTAAAGTGCTGTGTATGACACAAAATTTTAGTGCCAATGTCAACAGCATTTTTTTCACACTGCACATACTACCTGACGACAAAATCTTTAAATCTAAGGTGGTATAGAGAACATTTTATAATAACCACATTCCAATCAAATTTAGTTGAAGTGTTCATAATTTATTATTTCATCTTATTCTCTCTAAGATAAAATAGAAGTGAAGTCTACGCAATCTATCGGTATAATCTAAACTCTGACTTCAATAAAAAAAAAAAGGCAATTGACTCTTACACAAATACTGTTGTAAGAACTGCGAATAAGAATGTAATTTAGTAGATTCCAAAGTTCAAGTGCTTTCACTTTCATGATTGTGTTCATTGAAAGTTCAACTTCTTTCAAAGTATATTTGAAGATTTCCATTTATAATACTAACTTCTAGATAAATCACAAATTTGGGCAGCTTCCGTTTAAATTACAACAGTGGCATTGGCGGACTCTTTCCACATAAAAGAAAAGAGCAACTGCAAAAAAAAAGAATACTGGTACACTCATACTGACATGCAAGCCGTACAATACTGAAGTCCCATTGTATTGTACATGAAATAATAGACCTACTCAACACGCTAGTTCTTCTTGTAAACCCTTCTGATCGCTATGAGGAACAAGAGCCAGGGCATTCTGGAACCTCTACTATCATCAATAACTTACAAACACTACACAGCAAAGAAGATACCTATTTTTATCACATAAAAAACTGACAAACAAATAAACAAGAGAAAAAACAAGCAATTCAAGTTACAACCTGTCCTTATGCAAGCCCTGCCCTATCCAGTCCCACAGTGCTGCGTTTGTGGAGAAGGGTAAAAAATTGAACACATATTACACTGGGAGGGTAGGGGTGTGAGAGCTGTGGGAGTATTGGCCGGTTGGGTGAGACTGTAGGTCTATACGCAGATATGCAAAAAGTTGTCATCAGTTGCACCTGTACTCTTTTTCAGTTATAAATCCTTCCCCATCCACACACACACCCTCCCCTCGCTGTTCACAGTCAGCATTATTGTGAGGTCACTGTCCAGGCTGGGCGTCCACGTGCGTCTCGTTGTGGACTTTGGACATGTGAAGAATGAGGTTGGACTTGTTGGAGTATCTCTGGCCGCAGTGACAGCCATAGGGCTTCTCGCGGGTGTGCTTCCGCATGTGTTTGTCTAGGCCAGACTTCCAGAGGAAGGCCTTGCCGCACTCGAGGCAGGCGAAGGGCTGGTCCGTGCTGTGGATGCGCCGCACGTGGATGGTCAGCTGCGACTTGACCGTGAAGGCCTTGTGGCAGTGCTCGCACTTGAAGGGCTTCGTGCCCAGGTGGGTGCGGTAGTGGGCCTCCAGTTTGCCGCGCTCGACAAACGACTTGGAGCACATGGGGCAGGAGTGAGGCTTCTGCTCCAGATGGCTCAGCATGTGTCGCTGAAGCTTCCACTTGGTGAAGAAAGATTTCTCGCAGACGTCGCACTGGAAGGGCCGGTCCTCCAGGTGGTTGGACTTGTAGTGCAGCTCCAGCTTTGCAGAGTCGCCAAACGATTTGTTGCAGATGTCGCACGTGTGCAGTTTGGACCGCTGCTTTTTCTTTTTATCGGCAGCGCTGCTGTTGTCGGTGAGTTCGTCCACTTTCACTGCCGCACCGCCATAGATCTGCTGCTGCTGTTGCTGAACAACCAGCGTCTGTCCTGGCTGTTGTCCAAGCAGAACAGTTTGCTGCTGTTGCTGTTCAGCTGCGGAGGACATAGTGACAGCTGTGCTCTCCCCTCCCTCGGGCACCACATACTGTTTGAGCAAGTAGTTGTTGACCACCTGATCTCCGCCTGAGGCTCCCGCCGTTGCTAGCTGCTGTGTGCTGTACTGAGAGTACTGCTCCAACAGCTGTCCATCCACCACCTCCATAGGGGTCTCTGAGTGGTTGAGGACGTTAACTGAGGCAGGGGTGCCGGGGCCTTGACCCCCTGGGGTGGCCGGAAGATAAATCGGAGTGGCTGGGGCGGAAAGGGGCGTGGCAGAGCCGTGCATCGGTGTCCCCGGGTTGTGGACGGGGGTTGTTCCTGACACCATGCCATCCTCCGGGCGAGGCGGTCCGTCAGTCGAGGCCACCGCCGCCTTCTGGTCCTCCAGGATATGCTGGTTGTCGTCTGTGAAGAATTTTATCCGAAAATAGACGGCTAAGTGATGGTTTTCAGAACCCTCCTCGCAGTTGTCACACATGTCACATGGGTAGAGCTCTTCTTCTATGTGCTTCACCCGATGAATGTCCACACTGATGCGGTCGGCGAAGGTTTTGCCGCAAATGTCACATGAGGGCTTGGCGTTCCTCAACTTTTTCTTCTTACGCGGGCTAGGGAAAGAAGGGAGCGGGGGTGGGCTGGGTTGGACCGGTGCCGGGTCTAGAACAGGAACCTGTGGCTTGCACGGGTGGCTGATGAGCTCTTGAGAAGAATTGAAGGTGACGGCACAATTATGGCAGGTGAACTCTTTGAGGATGCCGTGCTTCTTCTTTTTGTGCACTTTCATGCACTTGAGCACGCGGAACGGCCGGCTACACACATTGCACATAAAGCGTCTGAGATCCCCGTTGGGGTCGTTCTCTTCAAGGTCAGTGCGACCTTCATACGAGCCTGCCCGTTTACAGTGGTTTTTCCTGTGGTACTTGAGGTAGCGTCGGGTGGCGAACCCTTTCCCACAAGTCTGGCAGACGAATGTCTTTGGGGGCGGATGGTTGGCCACGTGATCATCCAGCGTGGCTTGATCGGGGAAGGGCTCGCTGCACATAGGGCACATAAACTCCGACACCTCCATACCGTCTCCCAACTCGCCTCCGCTTGCACCCTCTTCATCATCATCTATATCATCTTCGTCTATAGTACCAGCCTCCATTTCCACCTTCGCCCCTCCAGCCTCCGCCTGGTATGAGGAGGACGACTGACCCTCTCCATACTCACCGCCGGCCTCTGTGCTGTTGTGGCCTCCATTACCGCTCGTGCTGGTGGTGATGATGGTGGTGCCCGCTTCAAACGCAGCAGAGTAGCCCGGTTGAGTTGAGTATGTCCCGTTCTGAACAAAGGGCAGGGTGGAGATGTTGTGGTAAGCAGTGGCTGCGGCGCCAACGCTGGAGGTTGAGTTGGCGAACATCTGACCTTCAACGCCCGCTGAGCTGGCTGACATCATGGCTGGGTTGAGCACCGTGAAATTTCCGGACACCGCCACTTGGTTCTCTGGAGCCATGTTTTCCACAGCGACGTAAACGCCGTCTTTCTGGTCCTCCCCCGCCACCACTTGACCTTCAACTGCTGCCATTTGCGCTGACTGATCATACTGAACACCGTTCCCCACTTCACCCCCCGCGACAGTCGCTGCCTGAGGGTCATAGCTCATGTTCTCATGAGTCATCACCGAGGGTTGGCCATCTTCTGTAGTCAGCTGCTCCCCAGAACCGTAGAAAACCATATGCTGGTGGCCCGCAGTGAGCATAGTGCTGAATCCTTGCTGCACCTCCCCATTGACACCTAAACCAGCCGCAGGCATTAAAGCCGTGAAAGTTTTGTCCTGTCCCTCGCCTGCCACAGCCCCGCCCTCCACAAAACTACCGGCGGGGACCAGCTGCACAAAGTCTTTGCTGTCATTCCCACTTCCCCCACCGGCAGAACTGCTGCTATACTCCACACCATTCTGCTCTGGGGCTTCGCCATTCATATAGTTCGAAGCTGACTCGAGAGGCGTGGATTCTGCCACAACGCCCTCGACTGGCACAGCCTCCCCGCTCCACACAGCCGCCTGACTGTTCGGGACCTGGCAATTCCCTAAAACTTCTGCAGCGGGATGGGGATGAGCTGCTTCAGCAGGGCTGCCATAACTGGTCATAGCCTCCGCAGCGGCCTGAGTGCTGGGCACATTTGCTGCCGTCGCATCCCCAGCTTGCACTTTGTTTGGCTGCTGAGCATATGGCCCGGACGAGTCCTCATTGGCCAGCCAGAGATCTTCAGAGTAGTCGATGCTCAGACTCTTCTCCTCTGGTAAGGTGTCCCCATTTTCTGTGGGATAAGAATCTTGTGTGTTGTTGCACTCAAGTGTTGCCATGTTGAAGAATCCTAAACCGTTGTGGCAACCAACTACTACATATACACAGCCAGGTCACTATAACCAGACAGATGAAAAAAGTTGCTGTAAAACTGTCATTACTTCGCCCTGATGCTTCGGAAAAAAAAAAAATCAGTCTGAAGGTCAAAGCATTTTAGAAGGTCAACGTAAGAGTAAAATCTGTGCGTAAATTCAAACCTCTCAAGGGTTATGAAGCAGGTCAGATGTTGAAAAATATTTCTTGGACATGTGTCATCCACCAAGAAGCGACTACCCGTTTGTCATCATGTTCCTCTTGACCTCAATGATCTGCTCACCCATTTCTGAGCCGCTGGGGGAATCCCCTGAGGGGAAATTCCGCACGACACAACTTGGCTTGTGTATAGAATGCTCCTATGTCAGAAGCAGGAGGAGGAATCAAACTGTTAAGACTGGACTCCAAGGAAGCATCCCACGCTTCCAAATCAGTGTCAGATGACTGCAGTAGGATTTGGCATGGTGTTCCTACGAGGTCTGTGAGGAAATCAAGAAAAGAAAATTTAGAGAAATCCAAGACTGTTCACACTTTTTAAAAAAAAAGCAAAAACTCTGAAAATTCTTTATAATTATGAGGCCAACTAGTTTGTTTGGTTTGGTTACCAGTTTTACACCCCCTGCAACACTATAACTATAAGGTCATTTAAGATACTTTCACCAACTTTGTTGTGTAGCAAATGGGGAGGTAAAGGAGCAGGGGTTGGGAAGAGGGGAAAGGGAGAAAGGGCAGGGGTGTAGAGACCACATCTTTAAGTCAAGTACTATAGTCAGACAAACAAAATCACTGACTAGTTTGTAAATCGACATTAAAAACCTTTTGATGTGGCCATGCCCTGGGGACTTGAATGTAAGACTGAAGTGTGACGTGTTGGGGGGCAAAGTCGGCGTTGACATTTATTTTTATAAAAAGCATGAGCCGCATCAACAAGTTGAACAAGGCTTGTTATTCTAGTCAATAGATCACCATGGACCCTTTCCCTTGATGGTTCTGCAAGGGTCCCGTTCATCTAAGGCAGTGGTTCCCCCTGGGGGGGGGGGGGGGGGGGGCGCGAGAGTGCATGATTTTACTGACTTCTAGCCTAAAACTGACAGATTCACTCTATTTTTTTTATTAGGGGGGTCGCCGATCGTTTGGCCTACAAAAGTGGGTCGCGGAATGAAAAAGTTTGGGAGCCGCTGATCTAAGGCAAGGTCCAATGATTCCCCTGCTCCCAAGCACCGGGACCTTAGGCATAGACCACTGTAGTACAAAGTGATAGTATAGGCTTTTTACCGTCATCTCTTCTATCTGTGACCTGTATTGTCTACCACTAGTGTTGGGTTTTGACCGCAATTTTTCTTATTCGCGAATAAACGAGCGCTCGCAACTGGCGCTCGCAAATAACGAGCGAATAAACGAGCAAAATCGGTCTGCGGTTGGGAGGGGGCACGGGTCAGCGCAGTGGTACGCAGTCATTGCTCGAACGCACGAGCAAGCCAACAGGTCGAGCGGCAGTCGAACCGTCTGCACAAACGGACACGCTGGCCTGCTCGCTTGCTACTCCAAGACGTAGCAACAGTTTAGTATAGGGCACATCACGAACCAAGCCCTTATGCAGTTTATCCACAAATATCCTAAAATACTACAAAAGTGCACTGCGGAGACAACTGTTTTCAAAGTAAACACTGTGCCACTATGTTCATTACAATAGCCCCCACAAGCCTCTGGTGTTTCTAGACAGCAATCCTCCCCCACTCACAAACACCTTGCCCCTGTCTAGGTTCATACGAGCGCTTGTAAAACATTGGGTTCAACAGTTCAGGTGCTCGTTTACTGCATCATTCTTGCGTCCGAGGTGATTCATTTAACCCAGTGTCCGCAGTGCGGGCTGTTCGTTATTCGACCGCATCTGCTGCGCTCGAGCAAAACGAATCAGTATCGAGCGCTCGACCCAACACTATCATTCAGCCCTTATAGTGTGTCAAAATTATATTGCATTTTTATATTGTTGAAGCGCATATATATATATATATATATATCCCCGTTCAAAAGCTCGCTGTGTGTACTTTACTATTATTACCCCTGTAGACTAAAGTCATGCACAAACGTTGTAATTGGGAAGCAAGCCCATTCTAGGTGACAGTAGTAAGGCTATCAGTATTTTTACCTTTTATTTTGAACCCATTGGCCTGCATGTGTGAGGGTAAAATAGAAATCGTTGAGTTCAATACATATGATCAAGTGCCATGGAGTCTGGGGTGGACAGAAAGGACCATAGTTGTTTTCTCAATAGGCCAGAGGACCAGGCTGCAGCAAGTTAAAATATGGTGACCCTGATGACCCCAGACTTTGCCACACAGATTTTATAAATGGGCTTTTTGGGGGTTGTGGGTTTTTCTATTTTGCGCCCCCAATTACCCATAAAAAATTGTTTGAGAGAGCCCTGAGTGCACCCTGGCTGGCCCATTCTAAAGTTCTTAGTGCACAAAAAAGATTTTTGGTGTGCAAAAAGGCATAAGGGAAGAGCCAGGAAAAAACACGGAGTAGCCTTAATGCTTAAAAGTTGTTATATGTATTGGAGATCATTCTTTTCTGGCATTGATTCATGTGTTCCTACTGCACTGTGGTACCTTCATCTCTCTGTTGCCATGGGGATCTGTACATTATTTTCCTGTATGTAGCCCATGTTTTTCTTCTTCTTTTTTTTTTTTATATTGATAACTATTTAGATGATAATCCACTTTGCGTTTTCTATTTCAGTGGTGAGTGAAGGAGTGAGTCTTGTTATTTCAAGGCAGATTTTGACAGACTTCACCACACAGTTACCCCGTGTACCAGACAATGTGGCAAAGGAGGTGTCTCATTTTACATTGGAAAAGATACAGGCTAGAGTCATTTCATTTGAGGAACAGGTATGAACATTTGTTTTAATTTTAGCTTATTATGTTTAGTTTTTATTAGGTATTCAACATTTACATTAATATGTTGTATAGGGAGATAATATAAGTTGTTATTATTATTATTAGTCTTGTCATCTGAAAGTTGAATTTTCTCCATGGAATAGAGAAATGTCAATGGTTAATTTTTTTCTTTTGGGTTGTTAGAATATTATTTGGAGGTGTCATTTTTAAATGATGCTCTCATTAGAGCTTGTGAAGGGATAGAGATTTAAAGATGATACTATGTATATATGTACTGTAAGACTCTGAGACATGTCCGCCCTCCGTAGGGTGTCCATTTCCGGGTTGGTCTCTGTAGCACACCATGATGTGCACGTTCATTAATGGTGCATTTTACTTTTTAAAATTTCTTCAATTTTAGCATCTGATCTTTCATCGACTCTTTTCTAAAAAAAAGTCTTATCCTTGAGAATGTAGTTTACCTGTTTTATAGTTGACGCCATATGAATACGGTTCTAGAGAGAGCGCAGTCCCGAGGTTATAACGCGAAAAGATGGTATGCAACACTTTGTGTTGGTGTGCAACCAGGAAATGGACATGCTCCGGATGGGAACCCGAAAATGGGCACGCTACAGTCCTACATATATGTTTGGGTGTATTTAGTATTGTTGTCAAACGTAGGCCAGTGAGTTACAAAAGAGAGAAACAGTAAGCATCAAACAGTCTGCTTTCATCTTTTTTTGTGGTTCATATTCATATTATGGATTGCAGTGCTGAACATTAACAAGCAAGAGTCTGGTTAAAAAACATGGTAAATGCTCATGGGATGAAACTTGTGTAACTACATGATATCAATCGTTTAACAAAATTATGTTTTAACCAGCAAATGAATTGCGTTTCGTGAATATTTCTGAAGGCTGATTATACTTTTCACTTCATTTGAATTGTTATTATTTTTTCTTTTTATTGTGTGCACAATATGTCTTTTAACCAACTTCTTCATAATATATTAGTCTTCAACACTTTATTGCCTTGCAGGTGGCTGCCATTCGACAACACTTGGCCAATATATATGAAAGAGAGGAAAGCTGGAGAGAAGCAGCAAATGTTTTAGTTGGCATTCCCCTGGAGACTGGACAGAAGTAATTTATTTCTTTTTTTTTGCTTTTGTTAAGCAGCAATGAAATTAAAAGATGGTTTTCAGAGAAAGGTGTAATATTATTTTTTTTTCAGTAAAGTACCAAATGTAGAGTAAAATATTTTTGTACTATACAAAGGGTTGTTTTAGCATTATGCTTCAGGTGAGAGAAATCCTTCTCGTTATAGCTCGTGAATACAACTTGGCAATTTCACTCTTGGAATAAATCCTGATCTATAGTTTTTTCCGGTCAAATGTGAACATAACAGGTTCAAATGTGACAAAGCTAGAGCAAATGTAACATAAAAAGC
>JAUKPP010159839.1:2866-14673 GCA_032273245.1 Phyllaplysia taylori
GGGCGGGGGGGGGGGGGGTGCAGTACCTTAACTCTTCTGTCAAACGAAATGGTTCCGTTGTGTTGACTGCAAAAGACAGAAGAGAAGAATAGGTGCTAAATACATAGCGTACTGGTTTTGGTGTCGCTACAAGGCGTGCTAAGATCTTTTCAAAGATGAGGGTTTATCACCATATGCCATAAAATGCCTTCCTGTTGCCAAATAGCACTCAGTTATGTATCTCTCTCTCTCTCTCTCTCTCTCTCTCTCTCTCTCTCTCTCTCTCTCTCCTTCTCAGCCTCTTTCCGCCTGTCTCTTTTCCTTTTGGAAGGGAAGTGGGATTTAGGAAAAATTCGATAAACTTCATAGCCAGAAAGACAGTTGCCTTTCTTATTCATTAAGTAGGTGTAAAAGACGAGGGAGAGAGAGAGAGAGGGAAAGAGAGAGAGAGAGAGAAAGAGAGAGAGAGAAAGAGAGTGAGAGAGAGAAGGAGAGAGAGAAAAAAATGAAAGATTAGATAAAAAAACCGAAGAAGAGAGAGAAAGTAGGAAGCAAAGGGGTTGGGAGAGAACTCTTGCGAGGTACTCAGAGACACTTTGCCTTATTCCACGTAGGCTACTGCCATCTAGGCTTAGGCTAACTGCGAAACAGCCAACTCACACTCTACTCTCCTCTTACAGTTATGCGAAGCCTTTTCACAACCGAAACCGCCCCCACCCCCCTGGAAAAAAAAGAAGAAAAAGACGAAAAAGACAGACGACCGTTATCATGGGTTGATTAAAAAAAAAGAAAAAGTTAATTCCGCTTTCCAGATTCAGTAAATCTGTATACTATTTTCACCGTCCTAAATCTGATCAACTCCACCGTCCAGTTACATTTCTACTCTACATTGAACGTAAAGCGCCGTAAATCTTAGAGGATTCCGCCGAGCCGTGAAATCAGTGAACCGTGACAACAGACCTACAACATCCCGCCAAAACCCGCCACCTCATTTTCTCTCAACATTGACACACAAGACCCCGTCGCTCCGCCGGACATCAAAACTGGACAATAGCACCCTCGCTGACCGCTAGTGACTACACTATGGTGTTGTGATGCCTGGCCTTTGGGCGCTTTGTAGTGACCACAACTGACCAGAGACACGTCACCGGATCCCCGCTAATTAGCAGACATACAGTCTGAGGTAATTGTAGTGGCGGGGTGAGGAGGTGATAAAACTGAGTGATGTCCCATTTTTTGTACTTTTCTCCCTTTTTCTCTTTCCCTCTTTCTTTCTCTCACTCTCTCTTTCTTTCTCTCTGTGTGTGTGTGTGTCTATGCTTCTCTCGACACCCCCTCCTTTTCCCCTTTCTCATATACAAACATACAGACACACACACACATCCATCCATAGGCAAACTTACAGAGATAGATTTGAAACAATAATAATCATCTACACTGTCTAAACGATCACATGTAGTTTTATCAGTATCAGTTGCCCCCAAAGCCCATGCCTTTCCTCCCTTTATTTTGGCAATTTAGCTTCTAAGCTCCACCCCTTCGATGAAATAGTATTATACTGTTGTTAGTTAGAGGGAACTTATATAAAGAGGTACCGCTCTTTTGCGGGCGTCGTTGGCCGAGCGGTAGTGCGCCCGCCTACAGATGAGGAGGTCTCGGGTTCGGATCCGGGGAGGTACACCGATATTTTTTTTCGGAGTTTTAATGGCGCTTACCCCAATCCTATTGGAGATCGACGTGAAATTCGGAGGTCCCGCCTCATAAATGACCTTACATTTGCATGGGGCGTTAAACCAAAACCAAATAAACAACAAAATAAAAGAAAAAAAAGCCCTTTCACTGTCTTAGCCTGGCTGCCCGATATATACAGACAGAAAGAAACATCAAAGACAACAATAAAAGTGGTCGTTGTGGGTTATGGTACTGGTGATGACAATGATATTGACGAGGAAAACGATGAGGGAAGTAATGAAATGACGAAAGCTTTTTCATTCCGCCGCAAGAAATGATGACTAGAGTGTCAAAACCCCCCCTTTTCGAGTTATGCTACAGCTCTTGTACCAACCACAAATTATTATCACAACCTTTCTAATCAGCCAAAACCACTTCTGACCCACAATTCCCGCCGTCCCCGCCAAAATGGACACGAGAAATCAGTTCAGTGGGGGTCTTACACAGCCACTATTGACCATCCAAACAGCTTGCGGTCCGTCCGGCTTTGATGAGGCGTCACAATATTTTTCCACGTCCTGCTTTTGTTGACTCCAGACGATCTTATTGCTCTTCCGGTCATACACGTCTGTTGCCTTCAGGGGTATGTGAGATCCGGATGATTTATTCGATTTCTCGAATTTATTTGAAAGCACCTTGAACGAAATCAAACTCTTGCAATTTATTGCTTGTCAAAACTTTGTTTGATTCAGACTCTAGTTTCTTTTCTAATTTTACTTCGTTTGTAAAGAGAGAAATCATCATTCAGATTATATTTTAAACAATTCATTTACAACCTATATTAATATGTATTCAAACAAATTGCCAATGCCTGCCTATGTTTTTATAAATAGTCTCTTTCTGCAAATGACTCAGTGGTTCTTTCTCTTTTGAAAAAGGGAAACAATGACAATAGACACGAATACATGTACGATGGAATCTTATCGTTCTCATATGCAGCCCAGTGTCCATATCTGATACTTGTAATAAAGAAGGCCTGTCCGTATGAGAAAAAAACCAACCAACATATTATATTTTCATATTACTACAATAATGCTTTATTCACTTATTACGACTTTCTCTTAAAAGCGTTCGTCCTTTATCCGAATCTTAACTACCGATTGTGCCCCCAACCCTGTGTGCCAGCCCGGACCGCTACAGTTGTCGCCCCTGACAGCCTGGGGACGGCAGACGTAGCCAATGGTCCGTCGACAAAGCGTTGATGCAAGCCAATCATATCGGCGCAGGGTGCCTCGAGCTTCTGGTCAATTGGGCCAAGTCAAAGATGACAGCCAAGGGCGTCATGGTCACTTCCCGCAGAGAGCAATGATTTGGGCAGACGTCAGAGTTATAGCGCGGGAACTCTTGACTATCTATTGAGTGGACTTAACTCTCTGGAAGTCGTGGTAGTGATGGTAGCATTCAAGAGTTACTCGGTGTACCAAGTACTTGGATAACGTACGCAGGGATTGATAACAAGGAAAGATATTCATACGAGCCATCACACTGATTTCACGAGGCAAGCCTTTAGAAAACTTATCTTATAGTGTCTATTGCATTTTCTTTTGTAAATACTCATTATCTATAATTGATTATATTTACATGTATCCGCCTTTCTTTGCTTCTATGATTATTAGTTTATCTCTGCTTCTCTGTTTGTCTCTCTGTCTGTTCGTATGTCTGAGTCTTGAAACTGTTCTCAGTCTTAACTTTCTTTGATGTAAGTACATGTATTGACAATGTTTTGTTTTTGCATGCATCGACACATGTTTTTTTCCCCTTAAAAACACACATATAAACAAGCAAAAAAACAAAGAAAACAAACACTCACGCACACAAACATCTCCAACACACCACAAAAAACTGCCATGATCTGTGTCCAGCAACTTAAATTAATTCTTGGTCCAAATAATTCTTTCCCAGGGCATCCACTAATTATTGGAATTCCCCATCCGCAAATTTCCAATTAACCTTTGCCGTCGATGTTCTCTCTCTTGGGGTTTCAAGCAAAATACAAGCATCGGCTTCTGTAACGAGTTTGAGATACTAGACGTTCATTGAATTTCTTAGCATCGTTTTCTTGAGCTGAATTTTTAAAGCTCTTTTGACATTAAGAAAGAAACAGAGAGGAAGTGCGTATGCGAGAGAGGAGGAGATAGAAAAGGGAGAGAGAAGGAGAGAGAGAGAGAAGGGGAGGAAAAAACAGAGAGGTGACGCAACCATTTGTTAACATTCACGTACTATAAATCAATGAACAGTACGAACGGACGTACTTACAACCGATGTTAATAGATTTCACCCTCAGGATGACGCAGGGAATAATTCAATGCAATGCCTTTGTCTTGACTGATTGAACCTGCATTTTCGCTGTCAATTGATAAACCGTTTTTCTTTCCTTCTAAGCACAACGATTGGATAAGATGCAGACAATTGTTTCTTTTATTATCTTTTTACGGTTCAGTTGAGATGGTCAGGAAGAAGATTTGGCCAAAAGTAGCACGTAGAAAAAAGTAGAAGGTGCAGAGCGCCCTCCAACCCCTCATGAAATTGAAGAAGAAAAAGAAAGAAGCTGGATTGAATATGCAAGAAAGAAAGAAAGCAGGGGGAAGGAAGGATAGAAGAAAAAAGTGGGGAAAATTTAAGCGAATTGAAAGAAAATACGGATACAATGAGCATTGAAAAAGTTCAGGCGCCGAAGAAAAAATTGAATAGTTCTGCCCCCTAGTTAGGGGCGTGTAAATCGAGTTAAAGCAAACTGCAGGGGAGGTAATCAAGCGGAAGTGAGGTCGGCGGAAAAAGTTTGGCATAAGTAATGAGATTATCGGGGCTCGGGGAAATAATATTGGGTGGTATGAGGCTTCTTTAGGCATCGGTGCAGCATCGGAGATGGACGCTTTGGAGTGTGTGATGATGGTGTCACGTGTTCTTTGTTACGAGGTCTGTGCATCATGAGTGTGTGTGTGCATGTGTGTGTGTGTGTGTGTGTGTGTGTGTGTGTGTATGTGTGTGTGTGTTTTAAAAGGTTGGGGTGTGGCATAGTCATTGCGAGGTTTAAATCTAGACTTTATTTACAATCATGCGTGTTATTGTTAGTGGGTTTGCCAATAGTTATGTAGATGGATGAAGTTTTTTTGCTCTTGGGTCAGTTTTTCTTCTTCAACCACATTAACAACGACCACAAAATGCACACACAAATATATATATAAAGAACCCCCGAAGCAGACAAGGAATGATGAATAAATATTGATTTTATTACATGTAGTCTTATATAATCTATACTATTTTTTCTCTATTTTTGTTGCTATACGTTGTTGTTGTTACCAGTATCATCATTTCCATCGTCATAAATAAATGAATTTCAGAAAAGTTTTTGCGTATGGAACTTCCGTGGGATCTAAAATATATAAATACCGCGCCCATTTTCACTATGAAGACATATTCCCTAAATAAGCCTACTTGAGGAAATCAACATAAAATTGGTGAATCCGCGTACCCTACTGTACAATAATTGCCGAGTTAGGGAACTCGTGACAAGTGATTGATCAATCCTGGCGACCTTAAGTACGACAGTAAACCCCGGGTACCTCTCTTGACCGTGAGTGCCCTATCTCATCCTCACAAACAGAGGCCGCGTGTGTGAGTGAGTAATCTCCATCCCGTCCATTGATCGCCGTCCTCCACTCACAACCTCCACCAAAGGCCAGTGGTTTACTCTCCCTACCAAATCAACGTTAGGACACGGAGCAGTTCGGGGCCTCCGGAGTCGCCTGGACACACACATAAAACCCGCATTTTCGTTAGTACTCTACTCAGAACCATTTTCAGTATATCACCCACAGTCTCTAAAGCCGAATCCACGATATATTCAGTTGAATCAGAGAAATAAATGTCACATTTTTAGCGTTAACGAATGTTGGAGATGGAATGATGTTGTATCCAAGGGAAATGATGCGCCGGAGACCACGCGGACTTGGAATGGTAATGAGTGGCGATAAATAACGACCGGTGTCTTTGCATGCGCTGCCACTTGCTTATTCAATTACCAGAAGACGGCGCCATTTTGGGTCGAGGGTGTCTTGCGCCTAGGACTCTCGTGGGGCAATTCGGGTGTACACAGAACACGTTACTGACCCCTTGACTTGAGGATGGCTTTGCCTCGAGTGGTTTGGGTGGTCCTCCTGGGGGTTCTTTGATTGAGATGTAGGAGATAAATCATAGAGGGTGCGCATCCTCGCGCATTTTTCACACCTTGGTCATTAGCCTCAGTGTGGACATTTCTGGCTCCCGTGGGCAGTAAATTATGTCGCGATCTAGGGGACGTAAACATTTAGGCGCCCCGAGTATTTCCGTGCGGTTTGTGCTGCCTACGAAAAGATTGCGTGCAGCTTTCGGCGTTTTGTCGCTCTGAAACCTCCTGACTTTGAACAAGCGTACGTTCTGGAAGACTAAATTTACTTTATTGTTGTGATTAAAGATGTACCAAGCTCGCCTTTGCTAATGAAAAATTCACAATAATATACTACAGCAGGTAAATAGAGAAACAGACAGATGTCTATGTAACGGAGAGTAGACACATTGGGATGAACAAAAGAAAGCAAAAAGAAAGACTTAAACGAGCCATGTGAGTAGTAGGCCGACATGTAATAGAGAGGTTCAAGAAAGAAAGCCAAGATATATCAAGAGATAAATTTATATGAAAATAATTTTCCGCATCCTGTGAGAAGTGAGTACATATAATGCTCTCCGTGAATTCAGGTCTATTGTCGGCTAGATCTAGAGATGGCGAATAGAGTATTTTTTAGTGGTTCGGTCGATAGAAAAGATGAGATGAAGATGTAAGGGCAATGCTAACCTTCCAGAGAAAAAGTGAGAATGAAAAGATAGAGGAGAAAGAGATCGGAGTCCGGAGATGAATCAGACAACATTACTGCGATAAACTACCCTAACTGCGACCAGGCGTTCCCAGACCCTCCAGCTACCTGAGAATTAAAAGCAAACGTCGCCGGCCGACAAATTAGCGGTTTCCGCTCTAATTTAGCCTCACAACAGAGATCCAGGGAGTCAGGCACGGCAATTTGGGACACCAAAGATATCACAGCTCTCTGAGATTTTCTTGCCCCAGAACCCATTTCCAACATCTCCAATTTTTCGTTCAGTCAATCTAAGACATCTACATTCTTTAGGCACCTGTTAATGTCTCAGATTCAGTTTAGCATAATTTGGGTATGGATTGAGGTTGTTCTAAGTCGACGATTTCCCAGCATGCCTCCGGACATATCACCTCGCCGTCCACCCTTTGCTGGACTTTGCTGAATCCCGCTAAACGTACACCCGGCAACCTTTCAACCAGATTTTTAGTTTACACTTTCCTCCTAATCCTACCTCCGACTCTCTGTTCTAACAGGACTGTATTAATTCATGAACTCGGCAACGCGCCTCGACTTTAAGCTATGCGAGACGGGGTGATCACAATAGGTTCAAAAGGATTTCAACAATTTCAATCCTAGGCCGTCTTTCACAGGTAGTGTTGACAGAGGCTTCACCGGGCGCTTGCCGCCATTTTCGTTATTCTTGCCCTATTGATTATGCGGCTGGGCGGTGAGAGGTGAACAAACATGCCCCATGAAAAAAGTGTCGGATGCTGAGCGGCCTATGTCAACGTGAGCTTGTTTGTCCTTCTGCCTAGGTGTGGAAGAGCTATGATATAATCTTCGATTTCAGCTCCAGTTTCTGTCCATAAAACGCTGGCGGCCAGGCCGGGTAGTATGTTAGACACACATCCGAAAGTATACGATCTTATTGATATTTCATAAGCGGCAGTGAAAAGGCCTCAAACTGATTAACAGGATTTTCATCTAGCTAAGCTGATTTTCTGGTTTCTTGTAAACTATCTGTATTGGAACGCAGAAAAAAGATATTTTTCTTATGGGGGCGTGTTTTGCCTTGCCGAAACCCGCATATCTTTGTGTTGGCTGGTCTGTCTGTCTCTGTGTCTGTTCTCTATCACTCTGTTTTTTTGCCTTAGTCTGTCAGTTTGTCTGCTTGTCTAGTTCAAATCTATTTGTTGATGTGTTATTCTAATAAAGCAAGAAGAAAAAAAAAGCTCCAACACATGCAATACCACAAAGGTACAGTTCACCATCCAACCAACTGTGAAAAAATAACTTAAGGAAAACAGAAACAGACCTCGCTGTCCAACCAAGTGGGCAAACACGCAGTCATCTTGCAGATACGTACCCAAACCGGTCATACAGAACCCGTAAAAGAATCACCCCGTAAAAAATCCAAACCTAAAAAAAGGTCAAACTCCCATATACGTACGCACGCATACACGCACGCAATTACACACGAACAAATACCAACACATGCATGTATTTAGAAAACCAACAAACAACAACAGCAACAACTACAACAACTATAACACAAAAAAAAACCAAGCTGTCAAACGCGTATTTGAGTCATTTTAACAGATCATTTCCACTATTTATTCCTCTACACTTCATCCCCGTCCACCATCGCCATCCACGTCCGATCTGATACCATCACCGTTCTCACTGTCTCATCCCGTAAAATAACTCCCCTCTGTCTCGACCCCTTGTTGTTATCCACTTTATTGCATTCCCTCAACCTCCAACTCCACGTGGGGTCCATCCAAAAAGTCTTTGCTGGAATCATAACCACTAATGTGTGAAAATAGATAAAACTACGTGAAACTTGGTAGCATAGATATGTTTATAGCGACGTAAAATTCATGGTTGTCTCGGATTACCTCATAACGCTTACATACGCGACGCAGCTGCCGCAGTTTCCATGGCAACAGGGTCGTGGCCTTTCCTCTTCCGCTAATGGTGGTGGACAGATGGTTTCGAGACTAACGAAGTGCCCGTAGCAATTAATTTAGTGTCGGCACACTTTGAAGTTGGACTCTTCTGCATTTAAAAGTATAATCATAATGAGCTTAGTTCCAAAACAGTTATGAGTAGGTGAATTTCACGTAAATGTCAAAGCAACCTGACGAGGAATCTACGGACCATCGGTTCATTATCAATTCAATTTTGCGGAGCTGTGAGATCAATTATTGTGATACCATTGATCAATAATTGTTTTGTTCCAATTCAATGTTTACTATTGACGAAAGTCAAACCCAAAGACTGGTAAACAGTACTGGACAAAATGTAAAAGTACCTTAACAACAGCAACAGTAACAAAAACAGCAGCAGCAACAAAAACAACAACAACAACGTAGTAAAGCGTGTACAGCTGCGTGGTGCAGAGAAAAAGGATTTACTTCATAATTTGAGAGAAGAAGAAACAAGGATGATGGGATGAATGAATGTGGAGGGATAGACGGACGGATGGATGAATGGATTGATTGATGGATGGATTAGTTGGTGGGTGGAAAGGTGGCCAATGGTATGAGTGAAGATAGGTAGTTGAGAGGCAAAGAGAGAGAGAGAGAGAGAGAGAGAGAGAGAGAGAGAGACCGAAAGTCAGAGACGAGATAAGAGAGAGAGAGAGAGAGAGAGAGAGAGAAATGTGGGAGGGAGGGGGTTAGATTATCTCGAATATGAACAATAGGACTGTAAAAAGAAAAAGAGAGTAGAAGATTATCATGCTTAACAACATGCATGTCAGAACGTGTCGCCTATAGAGATCAGACTTCAACAATAACAAGAAAACTTTTGTCACACAAATCCTTCACTAACGAGATTCGTATAAAATTTCTACCGTAAGCCCAGTCACCTCCCCTTACCCTGCTTCTCTTTATCCCTTTCAGTTTTGGCGCAGTCTCAGATGAGTTAAGTCTGGACCACCCCTTTGGTTGAAAATAATCTTTTCGTATGTTGTCTGGACACCTGTAGGGTTTTCCCTTCTGCTGCCACTTCTTTGCCCGTTATTGTTTGTTGTTTGCTCGGTTTTGTTTTGGTTTAACGTCCCATGCAACACTGTAAGGTCATTTACTAGGCGGGACCTCCAAACTTTATGTCTTTCTCCGAAAAGATGGGGGCCGGAGCCATGAAAACTCCGAAAAATCACGATAAACCTCCCCAGATTCAAACCCGGGACCTCCGCATCTGTTGGCGGGCGCACTACCGCTCGGCCAACGACGCACCATATAGTTTGTTATTGTTCGGCCTTGTTTTTTTAGCTGTTTTCTATTCATCCGAAGTTTGCTACAGTACCTCTGGTTCATCCATTATTTTACGACTTTTTGCGCGCAGATTATTTTGAACAAGCTTTGAGTTTAGTTTCTAGTTTTGGTTGATGCTTTATGGTGACGTGCCTGTAAAAATCAATTTGGTGTCACGCCTGTTGGTGCAGAGTGTTGTATTAAATCGCTGAGATACTCATGGATGCCGCCCTTACAAACCGCGAATTGTTATGAGAGCTTTTGTAACAACCTGTTATTGCAAAGTGCTTTTTTTTTTATCATTTTGATTTCATTCTTCAGATATTATAAGGCAATGCTCTTCTAGAACTCTAAACATTATTTTGTAGTGAGATTTTGAACATTCTTTGGTATCGATCATAAAAACACGGAGTGGCGAGATATGAAATTTGAAGTCCCCAATTTAACGACTCCAATTAAAGTTTTGAACCAGATTCATCCGCTGCGAAAGCAACATGTATACGATTGAACTAAACAACACGTCACCGTTATCCAAGTAATAGTAGAAAATGAAACTGCCATGGATGACGCGAGCTTCGTAGCTTTGTCGAATGACGTCATCGGATTATGTGTTGTCGGTCGGGGGAAACTGCAACAGAGAGCAGAGAATGGCGAGATGCTATCTGTCACTTTTAAGCCGGATCACCAGGTAAGACAGGTCGAGTGACGGAACTTTACGAGTTTGTTGCTCATGTGGAGTTGATGAATAGGGTATCAGGATACATGGGCTTTTGTGTTGTGAGATTGGAGAGCAATAGAGAGTCGGTGATTTTGGGTTGTAGATCCAGGAGACGCGTGTAGCCGGGCGATATGTCAGCCTGGTGGCAGTAATCCTGGAGGTGAACAGCTCTTGAAATATTAGCGTGCAGTGTACGTGTGGGCTTTGAAGTAGACTCGGCTGAACATGTTGTGATAAGGAAACACTGCAGCAACAAAAACAGCAGCATCAACAACACCACCATCACCACCAACAGCAACAGCAGCAGCAGCAGCATCAATAACAAAAGCAACAGCAACAACAGCAAAACCTTTGAATAATGGAGATATATATTACCACGTGCACAAAGATTTTTGCTACATTAGTAGAAAGATAAAGTCAAAGAGTTGGTGGATGATGAGAAAAAAAAGCAAAGAGAGGAAGGCAACGCCCTGGACGATGCAAGGTATTGTAAAAAATGAAGGAAATAAATTTCAATATGTGCAAAGAAAAAAATGCGACGTCTTATTGACATTTCCTCCAGCCACATGCCAGAATATTATTAGAAAACTGACCTAATTTACATCCTACAGCAGTGGATGATATGCAGCTGTCAATGGTCAAAGCGCGGAAAATCTGGATTTATCCACAACAATTCACCTGTCCCGTTTTTATATCCCATCAACAATCACCGTCCAAATATCATCCCAGCAATAACTCGTTTCCCACCTATTCTCCCGAAATCCATTAGACTCAACCCGTCTGGTCTTACAGACAAAAAAAAAAATTCCCATCCTTCTGTAAAGCATTGCTAAAACGTGTTTGGATTAGCCAGGTTAAAGGTCGGCGAGAACACCCCGCGCTGAAGAAATGCCCAAATTCACATCCCCCGCCTTGTTTGTGGTTGGTTCATTATCAAATCCCAAAAGACGGATCAAGACTTTCTTCCGCGCTTATATTTTATTGGCCAGTAATCCGTTAGACCCGGTGTCTTCCTGGCGCTTCCATTGAGCTCAACCTGGACTCGTCCCCACCCGGGACTTCCTTTTGTCCAGCTGTCTGTTGTTAAGTGCTTTATTTATTGTGTCCGCCTCCTGCCCGTTCACATCGCGCGGGTTCTACTACAATATTGGGATTCACCTCTCACCCCTCTTCACCCGCCCCTTTTCCCGGCCTTTCCCCTCTCTCTCTCTCTCTCTCTCTCTCTCTCTCTCTCTCTCTCTCTCTCTCTCTCTCTCTCTCTCTCTCTCT
>JAUKPP010159950.1:0-14669 GCA_032273245.1 Phyllaplysia taylori
GACTAATGCGCGCCCAGCCATTCAGCCCAAACTACAATGGCGGACGACCCATTCAATTTGGTCCGCAGGCTTTGCCCACGCAGCACAAAGCGAGAGAGAGGTGGCTGGCGTCGTGCGGAATCTAGTGAAGAGAGTAATGGTTTATATCTATGCCTCCTCCTCTCCCCTCCCTCTTCCCTCTTCCTTCTACCTCCCCCACTTCCTGTCCTCCTCCTCACTACCTCTCTCCTCCTCCCCCTCCTCCTCCCCCTCCTCCTCCCCCCTCCTCCTCCTCTCCCTCCTCCTCCTCCTCCTCCTCCTCCTCCTCCTCACTGCATGCATCTTTCTCCCACCCACAGCCTCCATGATACATTGGGCCCGACAGATCAAGGAAGTCCTCAGCTCCCAAGACGCCTTTGAGATGGCGGAGAACTCGGGCCCCCTGGAGGAGATTGACTTCTGGAAGAACCGCTGCGCTGACCTCTCGGGCATCACGACCCAGCTGGACAAGCCAGGAGTCAAGCGGATCACACACATTTTGGAGCTGGCAAAGTCATCTTACGTTGCTCCCTTCCTCAAACTGTCAGGGCAGATCAAGGTTTGTTGGTGGCTGTCTTGTGGTATGTGACTTTGAAGTCACAGTCAGGGGGAGAAAGCAGTTCTTTTGATCATGTGCAGCGAGTCATGACGCTACTTGGCTTCTTGGCTTCTAGGGGCGGGGTACGGATGGCAGCTCAACTGACATAAATTAGATTTTTCCAACTTTACAGGAGAGGCAAATTAACTTATTTTCTGGTACCATATTAATCAAGATACGATGGTATGGAATTTGACCACAATCCGGGTTTTATAAATTGCCAGGCTCTGAAATTTTGCAGGACATGTGCTCCTTGCCGGTGCCTTGGAATTTGCAAAAAAATATTTTTTGCCAAAATCGAGTTATGATATTTGAGCTGCCACCCCGCGATATGCACTGGGTGACTGGATTGGCGGATGTGGGTTGGTGAATCATGTACTGAGTGCCCACAAAGTGTTGAAAGAAACAGAGATTGCACATAAATTTTATTTGTGTGCTACTTACCTGTGTGTGTTTTTCTGTCTGTGTTTATAGTTTGAAGTGGGTGTGGGCGGTGGTTGGAACTGCTCTTTGAATATATGTAGGAGCCAATTGCGTGACTAAGAAGACCCTATTGCGTGGCTAGGAGCTAACTGCGTGTCATGTTGCCAACTTCATGTCAAATTTATTTTAGCAAAGAGGCAAAAAATTAGCACCATGCCGCACCATTGCCAGTTTCATGTCACTTTTGAGGGAAACACTTTCTTGCAGATTTTTTGTCACTTTGAGATTGCTTCGGATTGAGAACTAGATCTAGAGCTAAAATCTCTGTTATCATTCAGTAGAAATGGCTATGCATCAAATAGATTGCATTTAACTTGTGGACTTACCATGTTTTTAAAAAATGTTTTTTTTTCTGAAAAATAATTTACATATGCTATCTCTCTACTCTTACATGAAAGGTGATGATTATCCTCCGCACATTTGCTGAGTGCTGAAATCCTTGGTTCCACTCGTCATAGTTGGCCTATTGGATTATTGTTTATGATAGCTATTAATAGAAGTAATCTGACGGTCACAAAAGTGTCCTCCTTTTTTATAATTTCTTGCTTTCATTACTAATTATGAATTTCCATTTGTGCTCTTCTCTTGTTTAGGAGGGATCTCGTCAAGCAGAAAGCAACTTGAAGTTCTTGACGGTGCTCAAAGACCCGTGCTACGAGCTGGCAGACGCCAAGCCCAAAGACATTCCTCGCATGTTGCCCAGGATTCTCAACATAATCCGCATGATCTGGGTCAACTCTGACTTTTACAACACTCGAGAAAGGCTGACGGGCATCTTGAAAAAGGTAAGTATGATGGACGCACAGTGCAGAAAGTGTCAAAAGTCATTTTTATCATTAAAACTGAGCCTTTATTCCAAGCGTAGCCTATTTCCTTAGCAAGTTTCCCCAGCTGTGCTTTCACATGGTCTTATCTCATATCCCCTGCCACATCTTGCCGTTATGAGTTCTTTGGTCATACTCACTTCCTGTTTCCCTTTTGCCATATCCTTCTACATGGTCTTTGAAGGATTATTGCTTAAAAAAACTCCTGGTGTGTTTTCTTCCAAAACTTTACTGGTAGCCTACATGAATAATTGTAACTATGCCACTATATTCATAGCTTTGCTATTTATGTCTAGTGGCCTCTGTGGTATAGTGGCTAAGCTCTTCGCCTATCATGGGGAAGACCTGAGTTTGTTCCCACATTCAGAACATCTGCGTCTTTGTGCAGATATTTGTCCCTCTCAGCCGGGTTGGCCTCGACAAGTAGGGTTGAAATAGCCTGTCTCTTAAACGACCTTACAATGTTGCAACGGACATAAAACTAATAAGCAATCAATCCTATTTGTTTCCTTGCAGATGAGCAATGAGATCATCAGCCGGTGCTGTGCTGAGATCAATCTGGACAAGATTTTTGACGGCTTTGTGGTCAGCGGGAAGAAGTCGCTCAACGACTGCATCGAGTGTTGTGAAGAGTGGAAGGACATCTATGACAAGGTGGGGGATCAGGATTGATTTGCTTCTTTCTTATTTACTTTATTAATGTCTATTTTTTTCTTCTTTAAACTTTGTAGTCACACGACCAGGAGGAAAAGAGAATCCTATGGGTCACAACTGATGGGCCTCTAGGGCCTGAATCATATATGCGCAGAGTGACTGGAAGAGTGAATTTGGTTTGGTGTGTATATGCGCCGAGTGACTACAACACGTTAAACCTATGTTTTTCTGCCCAAACCTTACCCAATGTGTGGTGTGGTGAACAATTTTCGACAGGTATGTAGGTCTCATAGATGAGTTTGGGTTAGCTCTTTGTATTCCAACTTAATTTCAGCTAGTTCTAGGTAAAACAGGGGACTGTGCATGCTACAGGCAGAGTTTACAACTTCATAATGATAATAATTACTGCATTTATATATTGCATATCCCTATCTCGAAAGTACACTTTATAATCAATTATTACCCCAAGGAAAACAAAGTCATTCAGAAATTTTCTTAGCTCCCAGGGAAGCATATAGTGCAAGCTGCCATTTTACATGTGCTAAAACACTAACATACGGACAAGATAGTTTGCTGTCTATAACCGGGTACCCATTCACACCTGGAATTAGTATAAAGTGCCTTTCGCAAGGACACAACCTGGGGTCTGAGCTGTGATTCCAACTGCAACTTTCCAGTCACAAATCCAGCAGCCTTACCTGGGGGGTGGTGTACTGTCTCGAGCTCCATCATACAGTTGATGTTTTTCTGACATATTTTGGTCATCCTAGTTTGCTTTTGTTGTTTTAAAAAAACAATCCAAGTTCATTCGCAAAGAGGAAAGTGATAGAAAGTGATGAATTGTTGTTATCCTCAGACGTCCAAGCTGCATCACAAGCACTCCACAGTGGGCTGGGTGCTAGATAGGAGCAGCATCTTCGCTCAGATTGACGCCTTCATTCAGAGGTGTAAAGACATGCTTGAGGTGAGTTGGACGAGTGAGACGGATGGGACAGGTGGGACGGGTGGGACTCTTGGGACGAGTGCAACGCATGGCACGAAAAGGACGCTGCTAATTCTCTTTGTTGTTGTTGGTTCTACTACTTTATAGTCGCCTTTTCATGGTATTTTCTTTCTTTTCTCTCCATCCCCCAACAGTTTAAAATGAAACGTGAACAGTAAGATGTGGTTCTGTTCAAGTTATACTAGGTAGTGGACAAATATGTTTAAAAAAAAAGATTTCCTCCATTAATTTCTGTGAGTTCTTTATGGTGAGGTTTTTTCTTGATCATCTCTGTGGCTTGTTCTGTTGTCATCGCCTATTTTTCATTGATGGGCTCTCTTTTGTCTACTTTTCCGATATTTGACTAAAATTTGCTTTGTCTTAGTCCACTTCTTGAAAACAATAATATTTCCCCTACTTTATCAGCGCTGTTTAGTGTAAAGAGGAGAATTATTTCTCTACTCTCTAGGTGCTTCAGATATTCCTATCAACTGTCTGTCTTTTTCTTGACTTTGCAGTGTCAGTAGTCCAGTAAAACCTTACTTTTTTTGCCAGCACATGATAAGAAAGTAAAACCTCAACTCCACTAAGTTTTCTTGTTTGCCCCATGCAGGAGGTTTGCGGGTGCTCTGGTGTGGTCTGCTCCTTCTGCTTCTTTCTATGTATCTGTTGTCCTGGTGCTGACATGCCCTTATAGTGTTGAAAGTGCTGTGAAACCTTCTTAACTTGTCATAATTAACTAAACATGTTGACTCTGTGGTGTAGTCTGCTCCTTCTACTTCTTTCTTTGTGTTGCTATTGTCCTAATCTACTTCCTGGCACTGGTATGACCTTGTAGCATTGATAGTGCTGTAAAACCTCAACTAAACACACAAACCTCCCGCAGGTGTGTGAGGCCCAGTTCCACTTTGCCCGCCAAGAGGACGGCAACAAGGCTGAGATGCCCCACTTTGCGGGCCAGAAGGGGCCTGAGATTGTGCGCGGGCTGCTGGAGATCGAGGCCCAGTTTGAGAAGAACTTGCAGCAGCTGCGGGGACAGAAGAAGACGATCCTGGACGTGAAGGCAACCTCGTGGCACGACAACTATAACAAGTGAGCAGATTTGTAGCTGTATTATTAGTATAACTGTCAGTTCATGTCCTATTATCATTGTCTCTACATCCCTTGGGGACTCATGTGTGTAATTTCATTCTGTTCTATATAACTGTCTTGTACTTTCCATTTAATTTCAGTTGATGTCGTCATCACTTGTGTACTCGCTGAACCATTAAAAGCTCATTGACGTTTATGCAACAAATGATGAGTTATTCTTTATGACGACATCAACTTTCAAGCTTGAATAATATGAGTACCGTAGTTGAAACATACTCCACATGATCCGCTGCATATACAACAAGTGATGAGTTATTCTTTAAGATTGTGTGTTTTTGTACAATGTGTGTTATTGTAGCTCTTGTAAAAATCCAACTTACGTAGTTGAGTGTTGAACAGGCCGCAGGTTTGTTCGTTCGACTGGTGAACTCTCCTCAGTCAAGTCCACCAGCCAGTCTGTGTAATGTCTTGTCAGTGCCGTATTTTAATCCAATCAGAGGGCCGGTGGCCGCTACATTATCATCATTCACTATATGTTGTGCTATAATGTACAACACGCTTCATCATTCACTCTGTCTAGTACTTTAATTTACCCAAGATGGTTTGTCATTCACTTTGTGTTGTGCTATAAAGCACAATGCGTGTCATTAGTCCCTCTGTCGCACTATAACATACAACATGCTTCATCATTCACTATGTTTTGTGCATTTTTTTTCTGTGTTGAAAATAATGGAAACTATTGATTTTTGCACTACTAAAATCTTTGAGAACAAGTCTATAAGATAAGATACCACTCGTGGTGCTGACTCTATTTTCAGCAAAAGTACATTTTTAAAAAGTACTCTTCAATTGAGCTCAAGAAAATTATTGCATCGATCAGTCCATAGTCTTCATGAATTTCAACGCATTTATTTGTCATCATTCTAAGATTCCGTGCGGGTGTGAAGGATCTGGAGGTGATGATGCAGAACACAATCTCGTCGGCCTTTGACACAGTGACCACAGTGGACGGCGGGGTGGAGATGCTGGACGTCTTCATGCACTTGGCGTCTCGAGAGGTCCGTTGTCCTTCTGTGTGTGTTGTGGTAGTTGTTGTGTGGTGAATACTGTTGTTGTTGTTGTGGTAGTTGTTGTATGGTGAATGTTGTTGCTGTTTTGGTAGTTGTTGTATGGTGAATGTTGTTGTGGTAGTTGTTGTATCGTGAATTTTGTTGTTGTTGTGGTAGTTGTTGTATGGTGAATGTTGTTGTTGTTGTGGTAGTTGTTGTATGGTGAATGTTGTTATTGTTATGGTAGTTGTTTATGGTGAATGTAGTTGTTGTTGTATGGCGAATGTTGTTGTTGGTGTGGTAGTTGTTGTATGGTAAATGTTGTTTTTATGGTAGTTATTGTATGGTAAATGTTGCTGTTGTTGTTTTATTGTTTTCATTGTTGTCATTTTGTTGTTCCTGTTGCAAATGCAGTGATGAAATAGTTTTTCAGTGTTGAAGAACCCTAGTGCTGAATGTGCTACACTGGTTGAGTGTGGTAGGGTTTGAGCGTTGAATCTTAATAGACACAACAAGCAAAAGAACTAAGATAAACTTTGTCTCTGATTTCTTGTAATGCAGGCGATCAGACGGACAATCGACAAGAAGACAGTGGAGGTGTTCAACTTGTTTAACGATGAGCTCAATGCGGTCAAGAAGGAGCTTTCCAACAAAGACCAACCCTTGTCTCCGTCACATCCTAAATATTCAGGCTCCGCCCACTGGGCGCGGCTACTCAAGTACAGAGTGCAGAAGGGCATGAACGTGAGTGGTCCAGCAGAAGAATATTAATGTGATAAATAGCCTCGTCATCATTGCTGTCCTCATCACAATCACCATCATCATTGCTGTCATCATCACAATCACTATCATCATTGCTGTCATCATCACAATCACTATCATCATTGCTGTCATCATCACAATCACTATCATCATTGCTGTCATCATCACAATCACCATCATCATTGCTGTCATCATCACAATCACTATCATCATTGCTGTCATCATCACAATCACTATCATCATTGCTGTCATCATCACAATCACTATCATCATTGCTGTCATCATCACAATCACCATCATCATTGCTGTCACTGCCTAATCATCACCATTATCCCCATGAACACCATCCCCATCATCATTATGCATGTCATGATATATGTTGCGGTTGTTTGTGAAAACCGCCAACGCTGGAAAATCTGGAAGATCCAAACTACATCCCAGCCTGACAATATAGACTAAGGGTTATCAACTATGTTTCGCAAGCAAGATGTCGCTTTTTTAGTGACTGCATCTGGCTCATAAATATATGTTTGCTTCAGGGGTCAACACTAAATATTCCACAGGTATTTTTAGAGTTAAAAATATTGTGATTTCTCATGGAAATACATTACTATTACCAATGTTTTATCCTTTCTAAAACTCTGGCTCTCTTTGCAGGCCCTAGACAGAGCCCACTTCTTGCCGCAAATTGGCTCAGGTGATGAGGTCCGCTCGCAATACAAGTCACTGATCAACGCTCTGGACGATTACATCAGGAAGACGTTCTATGAGTGGACTCTAACAGTGGACAAGGTAAAGGCAACAGTAGGGAAAAATGGAGTCCGTCCGAGGATTTGTGCTGTAGGCTTTGCTAGATTTTCCCCGAAACTACTCCATGATTTTTCCTGCATATGGCACAAGTTTAAAAAAACCCCAAAACAAATTTGTTTAAAAATCATGTTTTTAGCACTAGGGTTTGTTTAAAGTATTTAAACAGAGGTGTTTTCCCTAGGTGGATTAATGCCTTGTAGTATAATACTTTTTTTTTCTTCAAATAAATCAATAAAACACAAACAACAAAAACGCCTACTCTGGTGTATCATACACTGACCAATTGCTGGAGATTGAGGGTTGTAATTTATAAGCTTTGTCTTGTTGATTTATGAAGAATAAAACTTCAATGTTCATTTTCACTTTAAAATTCACATAACTTCTGACTGGGGGTTTGGGGGGGGGGGGGGGGGGTGTCATTGTCTTCTATTGGTTCTACATAAAGTTTGACAATGTCATAATATGAGTCATTAATGTGTTTAAGAATATATAGGCCTACAGTAGAACCCACATAAGTTGACATAGCTGGGACTATTGAAATCAAGCTAATTAAAGAGAAAGCCGACTCAAGGGATATGGATGTAGTAAGTAATGAAAAAGTATGGAATTCCAAACTGTGTCGACTTAAACCGAATGTCGAGTTAACAAATGTTGAGATAAACAGGTTCTACTGTAATCTTATTGGGACATGTTGAAGCAGATCTCTCTGTGCAAAGTTCGGAAAAAATCCATGGCATAGGTTTTGGGCAAATGTAGCAAAGCCTGCAGCGGGACTTGTTGAATGGACGACAGCAAAGAATTTGGCTCGGGTCTGCGCCCTGTCTTCTTTCTAAATGTTACTTTTGTTTAAATGTCTTTTTTGGCGCTGAAAAGACCTAATAGTCAGCATCAAATAATGCTGTGAAACCTTAACAAACAAACAAACTGACTATATTCTGATTTTTTTTGTTTTTTGTTTCTTTGTTTTCAAATGTTCACTTTCATTGTCCTCAGAGTTTTACTTTTTTATTTTCATTCTCACTCTCATGGCTATTGTCATTATCATCCTCATCTTCATCATCCTCATAGCTCATCATTGAAAAGCTTGTAAAGTCGTAAAAAGGTTTTGGCAGAAGACAGAAAATTTAGAAAATGAATGTTGATTGAAACTTCTTATAACAAAAATGACCTGACTTTTTGGGTGTGGTGGCTTTTTTCATGGGCATAGAACATGAAAAAGTCATCGTCTTCATCATCATCATCATCATCATCATCATCAATATTGATCTTCATTAACATTACTGTTATCATTTTAGTTAATTTTGTCCATTTTGCATCACTACCCTTCTCACAAATTATTTACCAGTGTGAGATGATGTTGTCTTGTCACAATTTTATCGCTCGTCTCCAATTTAGTCGACTTGACGAAGCTTTTCCTTTTTCTTTTTTTTTTTTAGTATCTATGGAGATTCATGTTTTGGGATGATAGTCCGAGTGCTGCTTGTGAATTTGACAAAAAAATACTGAATGGGGATACTGCTATCAGGCAATTGAATATACTTCAAGAGGAGCTTCCAGTTTTTGAATTTCCAACAATCGCTCCAGCTTGAAGCAAAGCTAATGCTTCTCTCAATGAGCTTCTATTTGAGCTGCTCCTTTTTTTACACTTAAAATTGCTTTTGGGGATTTTGATCAACATTGAGCATGTAGCGCTCACAAAAAAAAACCCAGCTTACCTGGTCGAGCGTTGTTGATGTTTAAAGTTGTGAAGATTATGACTCCTTTATACTCTTTCTGCCCGAGTGAGCGGTGGGAGCACCCGCGAGTCATCCCACTTGTGTCAGATATGAGACACGTTTTTAGGAACATTAATAATATAAAGAGTAGAATCTGGGTTTGTAGTGAAACAAATTAAGATACACCCTTATCGTTCCACTGAAAACTTTTCTGGTCACAAAGAGTTGATAGCCTGCAGCAAAACTTATGGCCCAGTGCAACACCCCTGCTTTTAATTTTTGGCAATAATAGAACTTTTCCGTGTATATTTTGGCAGTTATCAGCTAAGTTTAGCAATGTTTTCTGCCGTATAATATCAGAGAAATTCGGCAAATACATTTGTTAGGGTCTATCCTCTGTCTGTTTGTTTGAGGTACTGGTACTTAAGTACCGCTCTTTCTTTTTATGAGGGAGGAAAAAAATATTTTGTTATTCTTTGCTTTGTGTTCTTGTCTCGGAAGATAAAATAGTCCTTTTTTTCAGTTTGTGTGGTGGCCTTATTAATTCTTTTTCTTCCCTCTCTCTTTTTCTTACTTGTTTGTAGAAATTTTAAGGTCTTGTGTGAACATTTTTGTTTGTTGATTTCACTCATTTTGTTTTTTCTAATGAGAAATTTGCTTATTTTGCATCTTTCTTAACCACAGGAGAATGTAAGTGTGATGTCCCTGAACCATAATATAATGGTTCCCCCTATGGACAGTTTTCTCATTTTTTTAATTCCGTGCAGAGTTGTAAAAATAACCTGTAAGATGGCGACTTGGATTGTGAATATTTTGAATGTTTGACACTCAATCAAATAATAATTTGAAAACAGAATAAGGGTTCAAACTATTTCTGCGCTGATGGGGTAGATATATATACAGGGTGGTTTTTTATGTTGATAGATTCTAAACTGAAATAACTCTGAAACGGTCAAACACGTTTTTGCACATCAATCATTAACCATTTGAGTTTGTCTGGACTAATTTATAAGATTATATTGACAGAGAAGGCCAGAGAAAGCAGTTAGCGGAACAAGGCCATTTTTAGGTCATGGTCGAGCGCACTGGTATACCCAAAAAAAGGACTGCTAGGAACCATCGTAAAGCAATAAAAAGATGGTTAAAACTATTTTTTCAGAAGGAATAATGTCTACCAAGCTCTGGCTTCATGTCTAACAAAAAAGAAATTGTGTTTTAACGTTTGAAGTTAGAAAGCGATGGGTATTTCTGAGGGTATCAAATTAAGGTAGCCGTCTTTTTCAATTAATCAGGCACAATGCGGTTTGCAAATCCCCTTCTTGCCATCTGTGTTAACATAGCAATTAATATTACCAGTTTCTATCAAATAGTGATAACAGGTTCCGATTGAGATTTAAATTGTGCTTTTCTTGCTATGCTCAGTTGGAAAGTTTTCAGAGCTGCAGGTGCACGATCTGCTTTGTAAGCGCACAAGATGCACTCGGTAAATGCAAGATTAGCGTCATTTCTGTGTGCATAAAACCGGGGTCTGTTCGCGCAAGCTACAGCTGTTGCGCAATGTGATAATGAAATAGGTTGATTTTGCAGCAGAAAAAAAATTAAAAGGTTGAGGATTAATAGGCAGAAAACGGAATGTTTCTATCTCTTACCGTCTTTGAGTTATTCCAGTTTAGAATTGATCAATATAAAAAAAAACCCCACCCTGTATAGTTTTTATTGTCACAGATAAGGATGGGGCCAGGGAGACAGTGGTCAATAATAATGTACTCTTATGCCAAGTGAACTTTGCCAATATGATTGTTGTATTTCTCCATCTGCAGCTCAGTTGATTCATGTACGACCATATAAAAGTTTAGAATTGCCTTGGTTTAAGATTCACAATCCACGTTGTTTCTTTCTTGTGGACATAAATTTCCACGCATATGGTTTGCTTGGCAAGTACGTGATTATTCGATGCTTTTGCCAACTTGTGTAATTTTTCTGTATATTTGAAACACTAACAATGGCTTTCTAACATGACTGACTCGGGTGCTTATGTTTGAAACACAAGCTCCTATCAGGAAAATTCTTTCATAAAATTCTGTTGTGCTCTGTTAACCCCCTGCCATGGCTGAATACGAATTTGACTGTGTGTAAAGTTATAAGGATGAAAACCATAAAAAATCTTCAGTAGAAGTAGTACTGAGGAGTAATTTATTTATAGGGGCACCAGCCTTTAGCTGTTTTAGCCTTTTATTGGCTCATTTTTACGTAAACAGGCTTAAGTTTCTCTGTGTGCTGCGTCGGTCAAGTATCTTTGTCTGGTACTTTTTCCATGGCTCAATGCTATTCTCAGCATTCATGGAAATAAAGAACAGTTTGTTTTCTTGTTCTTCCGCTCTATTCGAGGCTGTATTGTGAAGATTAAAACTAAGCTCACATTGCCCGGTGAGATAAGGAAGAGTATAGGTAGGAGGGTATGGCCTCTCGAGTTCTGTGGTTTCTGCCACCTGTAATGCTTGCTAACTAACCCATAGTACACAATGGCTTCTCAGTTTAGTTCTCGGTTGTGCTATCGCTACATTTTGGTGAGCCGAGAATGTGAATTTATCTCAATGGCTAGAGACGATGATGCTTCACATTTTTGCCTCACAAAATCTGGAGAGAGTACAAGAGCTGGCGTTTTTAAAAAAATTAGACGTGAAGTCTTTTTTCAAGTCTAAATGTTTTTTTTCCCAATATTTATGATTTACGTATTGTGATTCTTTCTCTTGCAGTAAATCTATCGTAGATGGGTAATTGTCTTGCAAAACTGTTTTAAGTCATCATGTTGTAATATTGTAGTAGGTGTTCTGACAAATTTTGGTTTGAGCCCCAGTGGATACAATCTTGTTGATGTAGGTTCTTTTGGTGAGGAAAATTTTCATGATTCCCATCGTGGTATAGTCCAGCCCTGCAATGACAGCAAAGTGTATAGAAATAGGTAAAGACGTACTGATATTGTAAAAATAAGACTTTGGATGAAGGAAAGAGGAGCCGAGATCGAGATGAGTGTTTTTTTTTCCCTAGAACTTCTGTGCACCTTTTTTGGTGTGTGTGTGTGTGGGGTGATATGTTGATTGCGTGTTGCATCCTCCCCATCCCCTCTCCCATTCCTGATCCTTCATTGAGTGTTTATTGTGGTGTGCTGGTATGAGGAGTGTTTGTTTTCCGAAAGCACCCAATACATCATTACTTTAACATTTTGTTTCCCTTTTTTTCAACCCCGTGAAATATCTCATCTAACACTTTGAAGCTTTTTAAATTTTTTTTTATTATATCTGTGCTTTAAATTTCTACATAAGTTAACAGTTTTTCAAATGTTCTTCTTGACTAGAAACTTTTAATATCTTGTTCTTCATCATGCACTCTCTGTAGCGGGTTCTTGAAAATTAAAGAAAGTGAGAATAAAATACCCACAATGTATTGTCCAGCCTAAAGCTGTGTTGGTCTAAAGCATTGGTGTTTTTTTTTCACGTTTACTATATTTTGCGATAAGCTCCATCAGCGATATTTTGAATCTTTGCTTGTTTCTATATTTTTCTATAACTTATCATACCTCTTTCCCTTTATTCATTAACAGCCATGTTTGCTTATTTGCATCTGTAGAAATGTATTTTGCCTGCTACATGATCTTGTAGCTATAACACTCATTGGAAAGTTGAAGCAAATCTTAGTGGGAAAAGTTGATATTCTTTTCTCTGTCAATAAAAAACGAGATAGGTATAGAATATCAGAGAGAGACTAACTACTTTGTTTTAGTTTGCACAGACAGCAATATAGCACTTCCAGTCTTGCAGCGCAGAAATAAGTAGGATTTTATAAAGGTGGTGTTTATTTAAATAAACAATTTAAAGCTGAGGTTTCATTGTTTGTTGTAAGACTATTTCAATAGTTAATTCCCCTACTCAGTACTCCAGCTAGAAAAACTTATTTTTATTGTAGTGCATTTAGGCAGCAGTTTTGCTCCCTCTTGTATGGGAAAACCTTGGGTTTTTTTTCCAGAGGAGGTATGCTATTTTTAGTGTTAGGGACATGTCTATTGTCAAGATGCTGGAATGAAGCCATGTAGACACTGGCTGCAAGTGAAGAATAGTTTGACCTCTCTTATGCAAAGCCATCTCTGTGTGGATTTCTAATAACGAATTGATTTGATAATCTCAACATTTCTCCATGACTATAAAATGTTTGATGTAAATTTTTCACCAGGAACCTCAAAAGTTGTTAGATGTTCCCCTGATGTGCCGCAGCCATGAGAGGCCTCCCATGCTGGATCTCAACTTCAACAAGTAAGAAAAGTCTCCTATCAGGGATGATGGTTGGCAGGTGTTCTGGGCCTAGATGAAAAATTCATCTACTTTAGTGTAGTGAAAGTATATCTAGCCATTAAGCAAAATTTCTTTTTTTAATGGCCTTTAAAAAAATCCATTTGCTTGTACATTCCCCTCAGCTTCAGCCCATATCAGATGTGTCTATGACTGCCTTCTTGTTTTCTGAGTTACTCTTATGAAATCCCAATGACACAGCTGACTATTGCCCTTAGCTATGGTTTAGTTTTGATTTCATGCCCCTTTCAACACTGTAAGGTAATTTTAGAGGCGGGGCCTGCTAATTTTGCGTCCATTTCTGATGGGATAGGGGTTGGAGCCATGAAAACTCTGAAAAATCCCTGTGGAGCTACCAGGATTCAAACCTGGGGCCTCTTCATTTGTCATCATCATCATCATTACTTTTCTCACCCTGGACCAGGGTATAGGCCATGCACAAACACTTTCCACTTTTCTCTATCGTAGGCGAGCTTCTTGACCCTATTCCATGTCATTCCACTTTTCTGTAGATCCTTCTCTGTGATTCTTCTCCAGGTTCCTCATGACCTTCCCCTTCATTTGTAAGTCGGCGCATTACCGCTCGGCCACAGACACCCCACCCTTAGCTCCTTTGTGGCTCGTAAACAACAAAGCAAAATATAATTCTCGCATAACAAACCGTGATTTTCAACACTTTCTCTTGCTATTCCAGGCAGTTGAGGAAATTTGAAAATGTTGTCTTATCTTATCATATCTTATTTTGCCTTGTCCTGTCTTGTCTTATCTTATCTTGTATCTCATCTCATATTATCTCATGTTACCTCATCTCATATAATCTCATCTAATCTCATCTAATCTCATCTAATCTCATCTCATCTCACCTTATCTCATCTTATCTTATCTTGTCTGTCTTGTCTTGTGTTGCTTTGCCTTGTACTACCTTATCTCACCTCACCTCATCTCATCTCATCTCATATCATCTCATCTCATATCATCTTCCCCAGGCAGTTGCTGAAGATGTTCCAGGAGATCTACTACTGGGAGCGCCTGGTGTTTGAGGTGCCGCACTACGCTGTCGAGGTCTACGCCAAGAGAGAAGATTTGAGGAACTTGAGGGAACAGGTTCTCCTCGTGGTCAGAGACTACAACAGGTAGATCGAAAACCCAAACCAAACTGACTATTTGAAATGTCAGCTTGCTATGGATCCTCATTTCACACTTGTATACCTTGTGGGTGAGAGAGTACAATTGAGTGGTTCCTGAGTGGCATGAAAGTGGGAAGAGGGGCAGAGAGAGAGAGAGAGAGAGAGAGAGAGAGAGAGAGAGAGAGAGAGAGAGAGAGAGAGAGAGAGAGAGA